>NQII01005566.1:0-45091 GCA_002778355.1 Clitarchus hookeri
AACTTCTGTATTTAATCAGTCAAATGGTTGTAAAGTGAAAGGCTAAGCGTCATCAACAAACACATATTACAACACTCTGCCTCACCCTGAAACTTAAACCCAGAACCCCATTCACCGTAAACCAGTGTGCAGCGAACTACTACTCTGAGGTCAGCATAAACCAATGACCTTCAAATCATAGGAGCCTAGCCCACCTCGTCCAGCTACCAACTGAAACTCTGTGAACTGTGCCACGTACCTTGGCATAAAATTTCTGCTAAAATAGTACGTGCATTTTTTTAAAATAACTTCTAGTATTAATTTTAATTATTTAGTTATCTTCGTCGCTATCAGGATAAAGTAATCCATGGTCGTTAATGTCGTCCTACCGAACTCATAGCAACTCAGTCTCCTTAAAACGTTTTGCGTATGAATTCGAATAAAAATTGCAATGTTCAAAAAAAATTTTTGGAAATAAAATTTATGGGCACAGTATTGCTATGTTGAGGGACTTTCCAAAAAGTCAGCAATGGTTAAGTTTTCACCACAAATAAAACTGCGAACAGTTTAATAATCGTAAGAGAGCAGTGTTTATATAACCAGTGGCTTATATTTAAAACTACGCCACAGTGTGTGTTTGTGTAGATTGTGTAGATGCATACTTATACAGACACATATGCCATGCTATTTCAGTTCATCGCCCACAGCGAAGAGCCCGTACAGGTAATGGTCCATGCCAAGTGCGCGAATGACTCAATTTATGAGTGCTAAATATTCCTACAGTTCGGAATACAGCATTTNTAATGGTCCATGCCAAGTGCGCGAATGACTCAATTTATGAGTGCTAAATATTCCTACAGTTCGGAATACAGCATTTGGAAATTCTTTAGTACTTTTGTCCGTAAGCATGGAATGCAAAATATACCTAAAAATTCCTATGATAATTTTAGCTATTCTCAATTCTGTTCCTTTTTCTTCTCGTTTAGTTATAAACTACTCGAGTTACTTACATGTGCCCCTGAATCGGCGTCGCTCCCAGAGACCATGATCTTGTAAGGAGCAGTGATGTAACCAGGAATGTCTCAAGCGCAGAGTTACACTGACTGATGGGATGGGAGGGAGTTTACACTGGCGTTAGTGGTGTTCACAAACATGTTAGTTTCGNGCAGAGTTACACTGACTGATGGGATGGGAGGGAGTTTACACTGGCGTTAGTGGTGTTCACAAACATGTTAGTTTCAAACAATAGAAAGAGAACAATATATTTGAATGCATAGGTATTTACGGCAATTACACATAGTTCTCACAATTGNGCAGAGTTACACTGACTGATGGGATGGGAGGGAGTTTACACTGGCGTTAGTGGTGTTCACAAACATGTTAGTTTCGAACAATAGAAAGAGAACAATATATTTGAATGCATAGGTATTTACGGCAATTACACATAGTTCTCACAATTAAAGGCNAACAATAGAAAGAGAACAATATATTTGAATGCATAGGTATTTACGGCAATTACACATAGTTCTCACAATTAAAGGCTAATTACTAACGTATCTTTACGACAATTTTAGGAGCAGAGGAGATGCCGATGGAGGAGCTATTCGCGGTAGGCTTCTTTTTTTGGTAACAGTGGCTAAGACTCAACGTTAGAGATGCACAAATTGACCTTCTTCGGTGCTGAATAGGACTCACTCATTCTTTCGAGTCTACCTCGATTTGAATGTCGTGTAAGGCCAAATATCCGAGTGCCGTTGTAGTCCCTAGCGCATTCGTACGGATTGGATAGAGCGCGGTTCTCAACGTGTTCGAACTTTATCGTTCACGTAAAAGCTGATTATACTGCTTGCTCGCGCGATGCTCACACGATCAATACACTTGTCCCACATCCGCGGCAACTTTTGCAGAACAGAAACCCTTATATGCAGGTATGTACAAGTTACTCGGAGATATTTTATATTCTCTATAAAGACAAATTAACAAATAAGACATATATTTTATGTAACATCCTCGAAGGAAAATACAATTAAAAGGAGCACATACACCAATCAACACAAGGGCNAAGACATATATTTTATGTAACATCCTCGAAGGAAAATACAATTAAAAGGAGCACATACACCAATCAACACAAGGGTCATAGGCTGTTCACTAAAGAAAAAAAAACTTTTCTAGGTCGTAGTTAAAAGTTACAATCATCTTATGTGTATTCTCTCGCCAACTGTTAATATAAAAATATGCCATTTGTTAATAAACACAGTGTAAATATTTTATAGCTCTCAAAAATTAACACATGAGTTCACAAAAGTATATAATTTTTTTGTTATTTGGCCTGCTGGGAGGGCCTTAAGAAGTGCTTACTTTACCGTGAATAGTCTATACTCAGAGTACCTATACTGTCAGTGTTTCATGACGATACTGTCGCAGTTGCGAATAAAGTAAGCGGTAAGTAAAGTGAACAACACAATAGTTCCTTGCCTCAGAGGATTTTGCATAACCTGAACTTTTTAAAGTTAACGAATTATACGAAATGCAGTTTGAGAGACCAAGGCGTTTTTCACTAGTGAGATAAACTGTACTAATTCAGAGCAATCAAACCTAATGGAAAGTCAAAATACGGGTGAAAACATCTTTAAATTACATCTTACAATTTCTATTGTTCATATAGAAACAGAAATTAATTTCAAACAAGTATCATGTGTATATAAGATTAGTTTTTTTTTTTAAACTTGTCTGCTACATTGCGTAAAAGGCATCAGTTCCAAAGCTATTTAATTTTAAAAATTTATGATTTATCAGGAATATGAACATTGCTGCTCGTTATTAGTGCTATTTTATGCACTGTATGTGACAGTGTTGTTTCCTGTTAAACAAAACAAGCGGCAGTGACTACTTCTTTAACGTAATGAGCATGCGTTTGCACAGAAACTGTGTTCAAGCTTAGGGTAGTCACTTTTTCCTCCACTACGTACGATATAATTGCTCTCATCCATTCAGCTGACGTCTGCGTAAGTAATTGTGTAGAAATTGGGGACTTTAATGCGCCGTGTCTTGGAGTTAATCTCCATCGCCATAGTCGTGCGGGTTCTAGCGCGGTGGAACAAGATGTTCTGCTATCTTCAGCAGAGACGACGGGAAGGCCCGTTGTGTTATCAGTCGTAGCACCGCGCTTCCGCACCGCCAGTCAACGAATGTGTTCAACTAACTTTTCTCCCTCTCTTGTTCAACCCTTACTTGCAACCACACATATACACATTTTACTTCTGTGCTTGGAGCTCACATTTTATTTCTGGGCTTGGAGCTCCATTTATCCGGCTTATCATCACAATTTTTTCCTGTGCGCTTGATAAAATTAGCAGTACTTCTCTGCACTGTGTAAGGGAGACAAAATAAAAATTTTTTCTGTGAATTTTTTACTACGACTAATGTCTCGCGCTTCCTACGTTTTTTTGAATAACAAAATATGACGGCTATTCGCCGCTAGTACTCCCGCAATGCTTGGTTTTTTTTTAATCCGGTTTTCTTGCCTTTCGAAATTCATTGTATTTTCCAAATGAACATACACATTCATGACGCTGCCTCCTGCTTTTTTTTTTTACTTCTTGACAACACACGGGTATATATATTACAATCTGAAAAACCATTTCTCGAAAATACTTCTATTATTAATAAGTAGTTCCGAAAGCACAACAATTTGAAACGTTCCACAAAGTGTTTTATTAATAAACGGAATTGAAGGAAAATTCATTAATTTGTTCCTTATTTTGCTTCCCCAACCACTCCACCCTCTCCCCGACAAATAGGAAGGTTTATTGGTAGTTGGAAAGCATACTATCACATTCGTTCTTGCGCATTCAGCGAGCTATGACGCTTTAACAATTGGAAAATTACTGCTGTAATTGTACTGTAATTATATAATCAAATGGCACAGCTTCTAAAATATATTTGGGAACGTCATCTAATAAATCAACATTTAAAAAATAAAAACAATATATTATTTCATCATAAACTCGAGGGAAACTTATGTCCCTTTAGGAAATTGTTGGTACTTGTTATCATTCCCACCAGCATCGCAATGGTTTCGCTGTACGTACGTCAGCGCAGAGAGAATATGGGATAGACTTTGCATGTCAGTTGCGCAGTAACTTACTACCGTGCTCCAACATTCAACTGCTTTATTGTTAATAGAACTAGCCAATAGTAACAGAGGGGTTAGTATTTGAGGTTAAAACAATGTTTATGTAATTACAGCTCTTTAGAAAATGTGCTTGTACTGGCATAGTCTTAATGAAACTATGAAATATCCAACTTAATACAACAGTTTTCTCATCTAGAAACATGGGTATTGAAATAAAAAACAAACGTCAACATTCATATTCGTCAATGTTCAACCAACTGATTTTGACCGTTGTATTAACAATGCATGAGCCAATGTTGGCGGTATGAGCAGAAGAAAACCATCAGTCTGCCTCGTATTTAGTCAATGAACGTCGGCTTTGCAAAATGGCAACACGAAGTAGATATCTAATGAGTTCGCAAATAAGTTTTAGTGTGTATTTAACGTCGTGTGAGACTGCACACAAAGGCTACTGGCTGCAGGACTTCCAGATTGTATCATGCTGTATACTACTGGTAGAGTTTATTCGCGGCATATTCACATTTTTAAAACTAAATAATTGAAAACTACCCCATGTATAATATGTATGGCTGTTCCCTGAATAAATCACCTGCGGTTTATACTTCCGTTAAGATTTAAATACCTAATTTGTTGGTTAAACGAAATATTAATATATTATGTATATGAATTAACGATGTCTATAATAAAATTGAAAAAATATTAAAGTGGAAAGAAAAGACGTGTCTTTCCGGTGACTAGTAAGATATTGTTTTTACATAAAATTATATTATTAAAAAGGTGTTGCGCATTACTTCAGGGTAAACGTTTCTTACTGGCATTCTTTTGCTACCAGATATCACTGTAAGAAGTACATGTTATTGGCATGTAAGTGTTGTCGGTCGGGAAATATAAGTTCAGCAGGTCTTAAGAAAAGCTGGAAGTAATCACGAATATGGCTTACTCGGCACTCATAAACAGAGTCCCGCCGAAGACTGGAAGCAAACCATCACATCTTCGGCCTCGTTGGGGCCGAAGGAGGGAGCGGGGGCGGTGATGTAGTGATTAGACTACTTACCTCCAACCTAGGCCAACCGCGTTCTATTCCCGGTGGGAACGCTCCCGGATTTTCGCATGTGTTACTCGTGCCGGACGATGCTGCTGGTTTTCTGTTGGTTTTCTCGGGGATCTCCCGTTTCCCCCGTCCTTTCATTCCGGTGCTGCTCCGTACCTCGCTTCACCCTCATCGGCTCTCAAGACCTCGATGTTAAGAGCCGTCCAAATATCTCCATTTACTCAGTCCAGCCTCGTCACCACACAAGTGTGTTGCTCTAGCGATACTCGCAACCAAGGACACAAGCGTGTCCCTATCAGGACGTGTCCATCGCACGTGGGAGGACGTCACCGATAATAGGTTTACCTGGGGGACTGCCGTTTCAACAACAACTTCACTCAGTCGCCGCTTCATCCCGAGGTTTCCCTTACGATATCACTCTTCTGGAATTACGGGTACGTCACAAGTCTCAGCTCACAACGTGTCACCAGTGTGGGCGTCACTCCCCTCTGGAGCGCATTTCATGGACATTAACCTTTCTTCCTGATATGCCTTTCATTTTTAATTGTTTTCAGTGCAGTCTGCTATGCATTGCCTACTCTACGGTCACTTAATCTAGTAGCCTTCCCTATCAATTCCTCAATGTAGATCATATCTTCTAGAATGTTTATGCTATAGGAAAGACTGATGGTGGCCGCTAAATTCCTGGAATGCCTACTGCACAGCGCATGTGAAAGTACATAATTTACACCCCCTACAATATCCTACAATACCACTTTACAAGAGTAAGTATCCAGTCATTCTTTCTATTATGTTTCTGTGAATCACTACCAATAATTTACCAAGTTTGTCCACGATACAAAAAGCAAAAATTTTTTTACCTGCTAAACTTTAGCAAAAATATCTCTATAAGATAAATTACTGGAGATAGCCAGTATCTTACTGACTACTTTGTCTTTAAACTTCAGTAAGAATGTTTTCTTGCCTCAATAATTTAATGATTTACAACTTAAGATGTAAAAGAGTATATTACTGAACAAAGTTCGTATCAAAACAAATTGTCTACGTGTAGATTAAATTCGTCATCAAAAATGTTGAGAGTTACAATATAAATACTTTTTAATGGTAGTCAAATTTATTATCCCTTATAAAATGTTCCGTTTGGCTAATTATTGGGAAATTATATTTTCGTGGAAGAAAATGACATATCACTAATTAGAAGTTTTACAGCGGCTATGTGAAATACGAAAATTAAGCCTAGTGAATCCCTTTACGTATAACGTCGAAAACTTAATAAATTGTGCGAAGCTGCGAATATTACCAAAAAATTACTTTCAAAAGAGTCGCCGAAAATAATAACACAAAATATCCACACATGCTATACGTATGCGTAAATATCATATAAAATCGATATTATGAATTTGACACGGGCAGGTCAGCCACATTTCTGAGATGCATTGCGTTTAGCACGAACTTTTGCATTATAAATCAGATTTTTCCCTCCCAAAGTTATATTTTTTTGCCCAAATTCAGAACACGGTAAAATATTATTCGATATACACACGATCCTCAGTCAATACAATCCCTAATGTGTCGCGATAACTTCGCAAGGAGGCCGGTCCATGAAGATTCCAGCCCGACACACATGACAAGAAAATATTTGAACACTGATTAGAAAATCACGTGCTATGAAGTTCACTCTAATCAGAAGTCCCGTTTTTCTTAGCACATGACCATATCCGTACGAAAAGCAAACTGTTCACGGTTAATCGAGCACTTTTGAAAACTATGCTTACAGGATATCATTAAAATTCTTATTGTTCTAATTGGGTACCCTTATTTCATCACGTTATGCTTTTATATTTTATACCTGTGACTAGGGAAGGCTTATGGTTTTATATTTATACAAGAGAAGGGCGTTTTTATTTAAAGTGTAGTTAATTAGGAAGACAACAGATATTTAATATAAATACTACTTGTTACTGTAAATGTAAGCTAATGGCGAGGGAAGTCCTTATAAGTTACATGAATGGTACAGTCGCTGGAGGCTGAGTGTTGAGTCGGAAAGTGACGAGCGGCACGCCAAGCGGAATCTTGATAGCCAGGATCTCACGCCAAGCGGCATCTTGATGGCCGGTATTTCGGCGTTGTTCCTCAGACAGACAAACAGACAGACGGACCCCGTACACAGTGTTACCAAGTATTATATAGTTTCAGATGGTGTAACTTACCTGAATACCGTGCCACCGGGAGGGAATATTGGGTGATATATTTTAAAAACTATTATTGTTGTAACGTATTTTGGAGTCTTGACCTGCGGGCTGAACACTAACTCTCCGACAGTAATCGTTATGCTTTGGAG
Organism: Clitarchus hookeri; assembly: GCA_002778355.1. Taxonomy (NCBI): domain Eukaryota; kingdom Metazoa; phylum Arthropoda; class Insecta; order Phasmatodea; family Phasmatidae; genus Clitarchus; species Clitarchus hookeri. The sequence continues at coordinate 7,510 of NQII01005566.1, forward strand.
GCATAACGACACACAATAAACATGTAGTGAGCAAGAGCTGCACTACGGTAAGTGTTTCGTTAAACTTCGAAGCATATGGAAATTTTCTGACGTCATAGAACACACGAATACACTTAAAATGGTTATGTAAATTTCATTTAGAAATTTCGTCCAGGCAGATGTAAACATCGACCACAAAATAATATATATTGTTAGAAAAAGGGACTATGAAAAGGCGTGTGACAATGTCGTTACAGTAGTTATTTATAAACTTACAGCTCACCCAGCGCGACATCTGATGGTGAGAAAAGTAAATACCTACGCGATATCGTTTGAGTGGGGAAAAAACTCGCGTTTCTGCAGGAACCACCCATAAAAACCTACAAACCTGCTGAAACTATAGAAATATACATCTTGCAAGAGATTCAGAGTGTTTTACATAATATTAGAGTGTATTGCTTTTATTTATCGGTTAATAAGCTTAAAGTAAAATACGTGCAGTGTTTATTTTCAGCTATCCACGGACAATCGCACTCGTGGTAAATAGCGCACGACAGTTGCGATNAAAATACGTGCAGTGTTTATTTTCAGCTATCCACGGACAATCGCACTCGTGGTAAATAGCGCACGACAGTTGCGATGTTGACCGTGCATAACGTAGGTTCGTACTCGCATCTTGCGATTACCACCGTTACGTCGTCATCAAACTCCGACTTTGGCGGTACAGTAACGAAACACAAGTTTTCCTACTCAGCTTGCTTAGGAGAGCGCTAAACACCGGCAAAATCGCTTTTCAGCGAACCGAACCTTGCGAAGTGTGATGTTCGTAATCAGCCTGCAGACCTGGAGACCGACGCCTCGCCGCCGTTTGCTTGGCTTGTCCGCATTTACTTGGATCACGACAACGTGTGAATTTACATTGCCATGCGCCTGGTCACTCTATTCATGCATGCGTCATGCAAGTAAAGTCGAGTAATTGTTACTGACGTAAACGTGTAACAAATATACTGATTCACATGCTGACTTCACTGGCCATTATTTTAAACCTTGCACTCGTAATACAATTCCAAGTGTTAAGGAATATGCNATTCACATGCTGACTTCACTGGCCATTATTTTAAACCTTGCACTCGTAATACAATTCCAAGTGTTAAGGAATATGCCTTTAGTTCGCTGGAAATGTTACTAGTATCCTGCATGCGAGTGTGCAATGAAGTAAAAATGTAGTAATGAGCAGTGATCTGTTTTCAAAGGTTTGTTTACTTAATTGCGAACAGAGTTAAAAAAACACTATATTNATGTAGTAATGAGCAGTGATCTGTTTTCAAAGGTTTGTTTACTTAATTGCGAACAGAGTTAAAAAAACACTATATTTGATTATTGTTTCCAGTTACAACCAATGACTTGCAAATGTTGGACATATCCCGTGATGTATNAAAAAACACTATATTTGATTATTGTTTCCAGTTACAACCAATGACTTGCAAATGTTGGACATATCCCGTGATGTATTGTCATATACCCTAATAGATAATTTGACAAATGCGGTACTGCAGTACGGAATAATATATTATCCAGTTGAAAGACAGACATCAGCATGAATAAATTCCACGAATTACGCATGTGTAGCAGTAAGGCAAATGTTTGTTGGTGTCACTAAAACCGCACGTCTCATGTCAAGTGTTAAGGCTGCCGCCTACTTTAGACACTAATCGGCGAGTAGAGCTTCAATAAAAAAATTTTACATATGTAAAAATATATTCGCTTGATATTTTAAGTGATGCCTGTCAGCTTAGCAGTACAATTAAAGAATGCTTTGAAGTCCGAAGATCATTCTGAGTCTTATATTGTTCCTTTCTTAAGGCCACTGCCTAGTGTGGCGGTCGCCGCGAAAGTATATGGTTTCACATGTTAGTTTAAATACGGCGTGTCATGCTACCTTTCATAATATCGCTCTCTACAAAAATCACTTTGTGTTTTTAAGAGAGAACGACCTTGCTACATGACAGCAAAAATGTGTTAATTGTAAATTAACAAGAGTTTGTGTTTTCGTGTGTTTTTGAGCCTATAAATCTTAATTTACCCGCAGTTTTCTAGTATTAAATTTTACAAAAAATAGTTTTGTAAAAATGGGGCCCGGGCAAAAATGGACAGTTCTATTGTTTGTAAGCGATATTGTGAAAGGTTTCCGAAACACGCCTAAAATATTTTAACATGTAAAACCCTATGATTTAACTTGAATGGAGCCGCAATTGGGCAGCTGCGTTAAGGTGGCCGCCTGGTTGAAGGAATTTTGCACGTATGAGGCCTAAAAGCGTGGGAGCGCTAGGAGCGACTGGGACATGTGCATTAACTCTCTCATCACCTCTACCCGCAAAGCACTGAACTTGAGTGCAGTCTTGCCGTCGATAACGCCCCTCTAGGAGACTTTCTGCGAAGACCCTGCCATTTTATGACGTAATAATAAAAATTAAGGTTTGATGCACGTCGCTATTCCTTTTTTAATTTTTTGTACCGGAATGTCCATACCTAAAAATGACCGTGAAAACAACCGTTTCAGCCATATTCACTACCGCATGAACATGCTTCAGAGGGAAATAGAGGGACTGAAAAACTTAAACAGATGCGTAACGTTTTTGAGATGCTAATTCGTAAGCAGACCTCACTCAGGCACGTTAGTCGGTTTTTTAATAAAATATTTTCTGCCGAAGTTTTACACACCGTTCGGCGGCGTACTCAGGCGGCCAGCTTATTATAGCCCATTCACGGTTGCTTCCAACTTTTCTGAAACCCCGCTAAAGTTCTGCTTCCAGGATATTCCTCCGCCTCATGCAAACTAAGCTTATCCGAGTCTAGAAAATTACACCAAAGGAACAACGCACCGCATTCGTGTGCACTTAGATTAATAATAAATTGCATGAGAAATATTTCTTACAGGACATTACCAACACACATATTTGCTCCTTGCTTTGTTAATATTAATTTGAAATGAAGTGTAAAAATATATGCATTAAACATAATTGAAATATCAATTTAGTAAAAATATGATACTTTTGTGTTAGCAGAACAGTAAAACGCTTATGATATAAGACATATAAGACACGTTAAAAGTAAGGTGATTTTTCAAAGGTTTCAATAGACTATATCTATAAGCAATCATTTCTAATGTGAGAATGAATTCAAGAAAAGTTATTAAAGCCAGTTTTAGGAGTAAAAACTCAGTACAGAAGACTTAAACGAGGTCAGATACACACCGAGTCATGGGATGAACGTGCCTGAGTCGCCTTCAAGCGCTCCCATTCTTGAGGGCTTCGGACACGTGAGATGCTTCACGGCCGAGCCGCTGAAGTTAACAGCTAGCGCGCAGCGATAAGACACGTCCGTACCTCCCGCTGGGCGCATTGGCACCCTCGTGATGACCTCATCCCTTCGCCACCCTCCCTAACACGCCCTACTTTCTCCCTTCACCGACCTATCAATCACCTCGAGGGGTTAAATTCTCGAACCATTAAACTGATTGCCCCGGGTAGCCTAAGGCCGTCCGAAACGCGACCGCCAATCTGAGGGGAATTAACAGAATGTCGTCGATGTGGCCGTAGAGAGGTTCGGCAATTAGCCAGTTTCGGCAATTTGCACCCTGACCGCCTGCCAGGGAAATCTTGCGCCAGTGAAACCTGACGACGATTAACGATGAAGTTTAGCGCAGTAAAAAATAGCCGAGGAAAACGTACAGAACCGTTCTACCACCGGTTTCCAAGGTTCTACCACCGGTTTCCAAGATAACAGCAAACAAACTTCAGTACTAGTATCAGCAAGTTCTCTACATCTATTAAAGTTCTACGTGTTAGATAAAGGATCCACGACACTTCGTGGTGCGCGTCAGTTGAAGGAAATGCCTTCTTTACGGCGGAGAAAGGTGCCCAGCAGCAGTATTAATGTTAAAAGCAGCAAAAGCAGTTGCAAAGAAAAAGAAAGAAAAAAAAAAACGAGCCCACAGTAACGTTTGTCATACTATTAATTTTAATCATATCTAGGTAGCGCCAAAACATAAGGAGTATATTATCTTACAGCGTTACTTTTTTTCACATTGTATTAGTTTAAACCTGGCTCACGTTCAACTGACCAGTGATAATATAAAGCCTTAATATAACATGTATTTTAACTTCAATACTGATGATCATATATACACAGTAAGTTTGGCGGAAGTTAAGAAGATATATGTTAACGTTTTTTACCAACAGAAAATATTAATTTATCTTTTTACGCTCAGTATATGAAACGTTGGCTGAATTTTAAGATATTAACTTTCCCAACAACTTCACAAGGCTACTAGATTGATGTTAAAAGAAAGTAGGCCAAGCTAGTACCATGTAAATTGTGATTTTCATTACTAAAGTAATGGGAGGTAATTGAATAAGAGCTTCAAAAGTGTTGAATTAGCAGTGCCCCTGTTGTAAGATACGTAATCATCTTGGGCATAGAGCGTGCTGCCTACTTTAAGCCATTCCAGTAATTCTAAAACCGATTCATGCATAAATTCCTCGAAAACCGTGAAATTATCTTTGCAACACATGACAACTTGTCAATTCTATTTTACGTCATATAAAGAAACGTTTGTTTGAAAAAATTATACTTCCGCCTCATAAAAAGTGATGATTAATAACGGTTGAAGCATATTTATTACGAAGTTGATCAGACACTATGTGTTTCGTATTAAAAACGTTTCGTTTGCAACGTTTGCAATGAACGAGTAGAAAAGAAAAGCATTTAATAACTTACATACTCAGTAGAAATTAGAGTTTATAATAGCAAAAACATTAAGATATGTTTTCTGTGCGTTTTGTCCTCTAGGTTATTCCGCAACCGCATGTTTGTCTGTGTTAAACAGTCAGACCCCATACAACTGTGTGCTGTTGCGGTGAGAGAAGATGGGTGGCCTAGACTACTGGTAAGGTAGAGCAGTTGGCCTAGAGAGAGAGAGAGAGAGAAAGAGAGAGAGAGAGAAATGCTACATAGAAACGCAGTACGGTAGTCTGTGACACGTTCCTGCCAAATGCGTGTTGCACTTGAAGGTGCCGACGGAGACATAGGAAGGCATGAGGGAGTGAAAGTGGAAAATACTAGTCAGTACTATCGCACTGGCGTAGCTATGAGCAGCAGTTGTGACAGTTTGCTTCAGGTTCCAGGCTAGAGTGAGCGCCAAATTCAAATGGAAAGTGTATACCAAATTAAATTGCATTTGGAAAAAAAAANCGCCAAATTCAAATGGAAAGTGTATACCAAATTAAATTGCATTTGGAAAATAAAAACACTCAAAAATTTAAGAAAATTAAATATTTGGAAAAAAATTTTATATAAGGATAAACGAGGGCGAAGTATGGAATCCGTGAGACACCGTGCATCTGAGGCTGTATTAACACAGCCAAATTGTAAAAAGTAATTTTGAATACATGGCATTACAAAACTCTACAGATTGTAACATAACACACAGGTGCAGAAAACAAGATGAGTTTGGTATAATTCCTCCTGCGGTGTTTTTAATGTATTACAATCATATTTGTTAAGAATACCGAATTTGCATTTGGGACCGGTGTCATTGGTTTCTCGTGTACCTTTCCTGATTTTCTACGACATATAAAGCTATGAGATTTCGTATGTCAAAAACCATTTTTCATCTCATTTTATATCCGCATCGGAAGAAACATTTCAATAACACACAACGTAACGACAAGAGTGAGTTATTTTCAATATAATCAACAATAAACTGACTGACTCACTGCAAAACTTCAAATTATCTGACTCTACTCTAAACAAAGGGTGAATCACCACGTGACACTCCCTCTCTACCTTTGTGAAGTCGAAATGTTTCTAGTTAATTGGTACGGGGAGGAGTCACCAAAGGCTTAACTTCCCTAGGGTGCTCAAAATGCAGTTGCGTCCCTGTACTCTGAAGTATATGATAGTGATAAATGTGCCTAAAGGCTGTTCGCCATAAGGTGAGCACTTTAGAAATAAATCTCTGAAAATTGTCACTGCCCTTGCCTGCGTATATTTTAAGGGGTACAGTATCTGGTATGCGCCCAGAAATGTAGGTAACAACTGTTGTAACGGCTGTAAAGTTGCTAATAAAATGTCTTTACGTTGAAAACAGTGTTGTGAATACTGGAAGGATTTCATTTTCTTTCTGTTTTTTTTTTTTAATTCTGATAAGTGTTAGAATTAGTATATTTGTATGACATTTACATTTATAATAATTTCACGGTTCTACGTGATCTATGCATGAATAAAGTAATCGGGCCTATTGCGATTTTAACTTAGCATAAGCTTTGATGGAATAGTACAATGCAATCAGAGAAGTATATCTTAAGCAGGTATTTCAAAAGAGTTCAGTTTATCGTAAACAGTCTATTATAAGATGAGCACTGGACGGGTTAGTTTTGAGGAAAAAAGACGTGCGATAGTGTAAACATCTGATCACGAGTATTTCGTTGCTTTTCATTGGAATCATCCGAAATTAATATATTTCACCATAAAACAATATTTTTATTAAAAATGCAGGCTGAGTTAAGCTTGATCTAAGAAACGATACGCATGAACCGGTTTTAATACCAATCATTTTTTTTTACTACAATATTAACCTTGAAGTAGTAACTACTGAAGAACTTGAAGTAGGCTTAATATAATAGCCTTGTTTTGATAATACTGAAACATTCGTTTGTGAATCATTAATAAAAGCTCAGTAAAGGTAACAAGGCCGGAATAGTATGTTACACATAAAGTATTTTATTGGCTCACTAAACACGGCTTACCTCAAACGCCGCTTCTTCTAAAAAAAAATCGGGCATGTTATGTGAGTTTAAATATTAGTATGAGAGTTTAAAATACGTTTTTTAATTTGTTGTTAGATATCAGGATTTTATAGTTCTCTTATTATTGAAATGTGTAGGAATCAATTAAAAAAGATGTAAACTTTTTGCAGTAATGTTTGAAGTATTGTTTTTCATGCAAAAATTGCATTCAAAGTGACTTTTGGTTAAGAATGGGACTATGAGGACTATGAGCATGAACTTGCCGTGAGTTCAATTGTCAGTTTCTAGCCTACCGTCATTGAGGTCTCCCCGTTCAGATTCCCAGGCTTTGTTTAGCCAGAAAATTCTCGGAGTCGAACTCTCATGAGACATACACTATAATTTTGTCAGTATTTTCTTCGGTACGCTATTCGCTTTCCTCGTTACAACGCCATCGTTCTAAGGCTGCTCCAAGCACGAAGTTGGTCTCAATCTGCTTATTCTTCACTAGCGAACCGGCCCGGCTTCGCCCGGTAACAATTTAGTTTTTACGGCGATGCTTTGAAAGACAAAAACGGTTACTGTGGGTCATCCTTAAAAGATAAACTTATGCTATTGCGGACTTTTCTGTAGACCTTTTTAAGAGCTACAATTGAGTGGCACATTAATTTTATGCATCTGTTATGGTTTAGTCAGTGTAAGCCATGTAAGCGCCCTTTTTTTACGACTTTATTACAAACGGTTCGACATTTCTCTACTATCCTTACATTAAATATAAGTGTATTATACAACAAAACCTTCCTCATGAAATTCTCTAAATGATGTTGAAAACTGCATCAAAATGTATTAAGTAATTTAGAGGTACTGAGCGAATGCAGAGACAGGCGCGTATAAGCAACTTTGTTTTATACTATTTAGAGATGCTTCCAAGTTGTGCCCCTCGGTTAGGCAGCCTGTGATTATTAGCACAACTCCCTGTCTCCAGAAAAAAGTAAGGGTGAACATTTCACTTAATTTGTCATTACGGATGAGACTTCATAATATTACTTGGTATAATCCATCCCCTGTCGTTTTTTTGAGGATTGTTGCGTACAAATTGCCCTATCCCCTTTTTTTTCTCTCTCACTCCCTTGTGTTCTTTATTCGCTCACTGCCTTACACTTCTGCAGGCCGTGTCACAGTAGCAACAAGATAATACTGTTGTTTAAGTAACATCCTAACTCTAAATACTCTCACAAATTTTCTGGGCACATATTTATAACAAGCACACTGGTGAGTTTACCAGTCCTGTATAAGACAGCCGCGTTTACGCCCGCTGATTAACCAGTTGCTCTGTATAATTATACCATATTCTTTCCTAGGCCATTTTTCCATTGGTGAAATTAAGCACCTAAGCTTTGAAATGTTGTATTTGTTACTACTCCAAGTCTACATTTTACTGCCTCGAAGCGCATGATTAATTCTGCTTTCCGTGCTAGCCAGAATGAATTCTGTTAAAAATTATACACGTAACCCGATCCCAAAATAAATGGCCTTTTGCAAAAGCAGCAAATAATTATTTAATTTTCCGTTAAACCAGTCAATTTTTTATGTTTTGTATAACATTTCAGCCCAGTCAGCACTCACCTTGCGGATTTGAGTAAACCCCTCTTCTGTTATAAACCGGAAACTGACTTACTGATATATCAAGCGTTCGTATGTGGAGTCAAGTCCACTCTTTTCATTTGGGGTGAGATCATCCTCAAAGCAGAATTTCTACAATGTCGAGAATTTCCTCGTTATTTTCGACGGAACACGAAATGTAATTTCCGTGTCGTTTGTATGCACGTCTAATGGACTTACATCTCGTATCGCTAACATCTTCCAGGTCGAAATTTTAATATTATCGACATAAATGTGATAGTCAAGAAATAACGAAAGGTCTCTACAAGCTAAATTTTGCACGGCGCAGATGGAATATAGTCACTAAGTGCTACAACTGAAATAATTTTGGAGAACAAGTGAATAGCTAAATTCGCCACGTTTAGCGTCAATGTGTACATATTTATTTTTAAATATAATTTATAGCATAATTTCATTGTAAAATTCAATAAGTTCAAAATTTATTACTCTCTTATTTTTTGTCTTTGTGTCCAACATTTTAACAATTGAATTTTGCATTCTCCCGTCGACGATATGCTCAGTTTATCGTTACAGTTTTTGTTTCTAGCCTGAGCAAAATGATAGCACTGAAGTTTATTTCACGCGTAACTAAATATACCTATATTATCCAAGTTAATCCTCAGATAAAAGTAGATGTGGTGGCGGGCAGAACCATCCGGAGAGGAAAAGCCACGAAGAGCCAAATGCGTCCATTGTCATTGGTGTTTATGGCGCGGAATGCTGGTTGTCCACTGCCCTAGCTCACTGCCTGCGAACACACGTTTTACACACACTTACTCTCTGCGTGTACCAGCAACTGCCCGCACACAACTAGCTTGTTTTCATGTATACGATGTTTCTGAAACGTACTGAAAAACTTAACCAGAGTGTTTATAACGCGTCCGTAAACGTTTCCTTCGGCCGCTAAAGAAGAGAACATTTGAGTGTAAAATTTGAATGCCAGATGTTCTGCTAGAAATTGTGAGCGGGTTTTTTGTGTGGTTACAATAATAAATGCAATTTTCACATTCAGTATATCTAGAAATGCTCGTTATAACATTTTCAGATAATAAAACTTTTGCATTATTTCGTAGGTGCCTCTAATAACGGAACCGTTAGTTTTCGTTAGCATAATTTACAGTGTNTAATAACGGAACCGTTAGTTTTCGTTAGCATAATTTACAGTGTTTTTTTTTCAAGTAAACCAATAATATTGGCCTTTATTTATAACCATATATTTTGAAATTACATCTGTTTTTGTGTAATATTCATATCACTTTTTTAGATAAACGGTGATATTAAATTTTCCCTTCGAAATACATGTCAAATAAGTAAGTAAGAAATAAGTTTCTTTATCACGTTTTATATAGTTACTTATTTTACTCCCAAAGATGTACAGGATTCACATCTATTCATTTATAATTAGGCAATTACTTTAACTGAAGCAATAAATGTTCATTAAAATAGGTGAAAAAAATTAGTACGAAATAAAATGTTACAGTGTATTTATTACGATTTTAAATATTCGCACTTTCAAAGCAATCTGTAACGCGCGTTATGAAAAAGGGAGTATCTTATATTCGTCATACAAAATACAAAAACTCTAAATCTGAAATTAAAGAAAATTTTTCATGGTTATTAATAATTACGAACCAATTAGCAAAAACAGTACCCTTCATGAAACACTCTCTGACAAACTGTTATCGGAAATAGAGTTACTGGAATCTTAAAATAATGTTTGCCTGACATATATGCAAACCGCGATAAATTTTAAATAAAAGGTGATGATTTACCTTCCGAATTTTTCCGAATTTTCAGAATGGTCATATTTCAAATCAAACAATTCCCTCTTCTATTTAAAAATTAATTATTTCTTCAATAGTAGTGTATGATTACTTTGAAAGAAAATCGTTTGTATGGTTGATTATGTCAAATAGGCATGCCATTAATAATCTCATTTTGCGTAAGGCATCCTTTCACAACGTTTGTATTGTGCGTGAATTTCAGAGCAACCCTTTGTCGGTGGGCAGTTTATCTATACAAACAAACACAAATTGCCTGACTGATATAATCAGCCCGTAAAACAGTTTTTTTAGAAAGCATTCACCACGTTACTAAACAAGTGTCACCGAAATATTATTAAATACGTAAATAAAAGCTATATTCCATCCTATATTGACCATACCGACGAAATAACAGAACGTACGGATAAACCGTCTAAAGTAGGCATTCCTCACTTCATCCTCTAGAGGGCTATTTAGCTAATACCTATTTTGAAGTAAACATCTTATTCAAATTCACGAAAAAAGTTATTTACGAGCAGAAACAGTTGAAAATGGCTCAATAAAAATGTTATAGCCACGAGGTTTCAAACGCACCTACAGTTACACAACATTTTCAATTGTTTCACAACATTTTTGACATGGCCTAGGTGGATCTGTGCAGGTAACAATTCAATAATAATTCAATAAAAATAATTGAATAATAATAAAAACAACATCGCGTGGAAAACAGTCAGGATAAACATTACCTTCTCACTGTGAGAGCAGCCAATGAACATGAATGACAGCCGTTACTGTGTACAAAGCTGGCAGGTCATTGGACTCACGCNTCACTGTGAGAGCAGCCAATGAACATGAATGACAGCCGTTACTGTGTACAAAGCTGGCAGGTCATTGGACTCACGCATTTTTCTTCTCTCTAATTTATGAACGGTACGATCTGCCACAATACTTACAATTAGAAGAGAGATCTATAACTCACGGGTAAAACATCCAATTATCCCTTAATTTTCAGCGTTGTTTAACGTTTAAAATACATAACTTGTTTCAGACGTATGAGATGCTTCAACTCTCATAATTTCGAAAAATTTAACTGCGATATACCAAACTTTGCGTTACCAGTGATAACTCACAAGATACAGAATAAATTATTTCTAAGCGAAAGAACGCACATGCTTATTTCTGAATTCTCCTTAAAAATGAAACAGAAATAAAACATACAGGGTTTTGCTTAAATATAGTTTTGAATAGGAAACATTATTTTTTAAATACTTGACAGTAAATAATCTACTAAGTCAGGAGTGCATAATCAATAAAATAACGTAAATAATAAGGTTTTACAAAATGGAATAATTGCCGAGAGNCTACTAAGTCAGGAGTGCATAATCAATAAAATAACGTAAATAATAAGGTTTTACAAAATGGAATAATTGCCGAGAGTAATAAAAGTGAAATAATCTGGAAATACCGTTTTCTGTAATGCAAATTATGTGCCCTGGCCTGAGATCGCGAACTGCGGAGATTAAATTTCTTATTGTAATCAGCGCCGATCACCGTGACAAAATGCCACAAATCAGACAGCTATTGCAGACACATGCTCCCTGCTATCAGAGAAGCCGTGGAAGGGATGGAGAGGGGATGAACTTCCTATTTGCACAGAGCTTTGACCTGTTGTTGGGGATGTGATGTTGGNCCGTGGAAGGGATGGAGAGGGGATGAACTTCCTATTTGCACAGAGCTTTGACCTGTTGTTGGGGATGTGATGTTGGTGTTTACATCACCCATGGGCTTGCCGGAAGGGCAAGCAACTCCTGGCTTAATTAGCGTCAAATGCGCTCCCTTAGAAGCCACGTAACGCTAATGAACAGCGTTAGCTGTTTACACGTATCAGGCCGGCCGGACGTTCACTCCCATCCATCGCCGCCACTGCAAAAGGGGGGAAGCTTCAAGTGTTGCACGACATTACAAAAGGGAAGAACTCAGTGTCTTTCCGGACGGGTAGACGTGAGGATAATATCATAGGCAATGACAAATACTTACTCTTGGCCATATTAAAACTGTAAAAATACGTATCTACTGTAAAATAAATGTTGGTACTCACATGGAACAACTACCATAGACGACACCAAAACAGACAAAAAAAATATCCAGAGTGACGAGACAGAAGAATTGCTCAGTTTCATGACGTCATAACACAAGCCACACGCCACAGAACTTTATATAACTGGTTACGCCCCGCCGTTGTCAGTCGCGTGGTAACTACCGCACTGTCCTCACTCACTTCAGGCGTCGCACGTCGCCACCGCCACCGACATATCGCGCGCGAGAAGAAGCGAGCGGGCGCCAGAAGTGAAGGGAGGATGCGAGAAGAGAGCGGCGGCGGCAATAGGAGAAGAAGAAGACCGGAGGAGGCGCGCACTCGTGTTGACCCAGGCACCAGGCGGGCAGGAGCGTCCAGCAGGCGTCGTCGGCGTCGGCACGCTACGACTGGCCGCCCGTCTCATGACGTCCAACCCGGGCGACGCTCCTCTCCGCGACTGAGCGCCGCGCCACCGGTCGTCCGACCATCCCTCCCTCCTAGCTACTCCCTCCTCCTAGGGCGCACAGCTTCCCCTCCGACAGCGCCGAGACATCCCCTTCGCCAAGCACATCCACGCTGAGCGCTACGTGCGACGCAACCCGCGAAATGCAATCCGAGTACAACTTGATCGAAATGCACTGGGCTGCTCATTACGTTCACTGCTTGACTCGCAAGAAAGTTGTTCTGAAACCGCGGTAATCACATCCGTGCACATCGCACGCCGCTATACTCAAAGCTAATTTAGCGCTTGAAGTCACAATAGCGTGACCTCAATATATTTATAGTTCTTTATTAGAACCATTAGTTTTCTGTGTACCTAATTACCCAACTTTTGGCAAGCATATATTGAAGTACTAAGTGTAGATGGTAGGATAACACGTGTTAAAATATGGCTGGGTAGAATGCATTTTCTATCAGATTTATTGGTAATCAGTCGAGTACCGTAATTATTGAGATATTGTTAAAGATTACGAGTAGTATTGTGACATTATCTTCCAAAATTGCTGCCTATTAAAACACTTTCAACGATACAGTCAATTAGAAAAAAAAGTAACTCGTCCATTAAAAAAAACTTCATTCAATCTAGTAATATTGGTTTTCAACACTCCAATAAAGTATGTTGGGTCAATTAACGTAATCGTGGTTCACGAAAATCGTTTAATCGGGAAATAGTACTTCGGTAAAGAAATCCGTATTTCGTTGTTTTTGTTGCATTGTATATTGACAAAATATACTCGATCCTGGAAATCAACGCCATGTAGTTCCTAATGCATAGACACTTGGTAGGGATGCAATTTATGACGTTTTATTATTTTCCAAACACCAAGTTGCGATATTCCATTACATTGAGCTATTACTGTAGTGTTCGCATGGGTATTCTTAACCACCGCACCTAGCATATCCACTTGAATTTCCTCAGTAGTTGTTGCTCTACGCATCCTTCTTTTAGGTGCCACACTTCCGTGAGTAGTTAACTGTTTGACAACTCGGAATAATCGACGTGCACTACCGCGCCCTGTCTGGAAAACGCTCAGCATAAAGGACGACAGAATTGTCGACATCCACATTTGCCATTAATCAAAATTATTTATATTTGCTCTTGTACAAATAAAGATGCCATGCTTGTCTTGTATCAATAGGCAGGACGTTGCTGCCGTCATGCTGATAACTTAACTTTACTTGTTAGCTCGAGCCGCTGAGCGATGGGGCGTTAAAACGGTGAGTCGTGGAGAACGATGAGTGTGTTTGTGGGCTGTTTTTAAATGTTTTGGTATTTTCTGTGGCATAGTTGTGTTTATCTTGGGTAAGCAGTATTGCTAGTTTTTCTAAACTATGAGTTTGACTGCCAGTCTAAATCTTGTTTCGGAATAACTAAAGCGTCGTGGTACTGTTTTTCCCGTGTTCTAACGTGTAGTGTTTGTCCCATTTTTCGCTGACCAGGTCTTAATATTTTTTATAGTCAGTTGTTTTCACGACTCTCTCGTTTTGGGTTTTTTTCATACGTTTTAAATGTGGTTAGATTTCAAAGTATTTTATTCGGTAGGAGCTTTGCCGGGTCGTCTATGAGTGCCTCCGCCAAAAGTAATGTTTCATGGTAATTTTTAAATTGTACATTTTAGGAAATGGAGACTTTGATGGCTTTGCTGCCCTACTTTTCGGAAGATAATTTAGTAAACTGGGGCCATATTCTTGTTAACTACCTAATGATTTATTCTTATCGTTATTGAAGAAACTAAGTTTTAACATGTTAATTTTATAAATCTAGTTCTTTTGAAAGTTGTAAATCAGTTTTATTTTCTTTTCAAGCAATTGTTATTATTATAGAAACTTATTTTGATGGATTATCTCAACGTAGTGTTTTTTCGCTGTGGTGCAAATTTTTTTATTGATTGTTCAAGGGTCCGTAGGCAACAATGAATTGCGTGATATTTAAATAGATTTATATTCGCGTATATACAATAATTTGTATATATGTATACTTACATAGCAGACCCTAAATGTTTTAGTGGAACTCAATGGCTCACTACTAACTATCTGTGAGTCCACCAGATACTGTGGGTGAACTTCTATGCACAAGTAATGCGATACTTGCCGACGGAGATCATCTGAACCAAAGGACTAATGAGTGGTGTCGCATCACATCAGTCATCATCAGATTATGTTCATCTTACGAATTTTACCAAAGTCACAGGTAAAGATGTTTTGTATGGCAATGAAGGACCACATTCAGAGGATTGTGCCACAATACACTTTTCACAGTCTACAAAATTGTCCTGTTTTGCCGCCCAGCTCTTAACAGCGAGCTCTTGAGAGGCGATGAGGGTGAGGTGAGTAAGGAGGTGTGCCGGAATGAAAGGGCGGAGGAAACGGGAGATTTCCGAGAAAACCCGCCGAACAGCAGCATTGTCCGGCCCGATTAAGACACGCGAAAATTCAGGAGAGACCCCGCTGAAATTGAACACGGTTCGCCTATGTGGGAAAGGACTAGGTAGCAATCTTAAAATTCAGACATTAAATTCGCAAATGAATTTACATGTCGCTGCTTCAAAAAGTTATGTAGATTATTTAATAAAATAATACAAAGATGTTAGCAATGATAGTGTTTTGTATGGACATGATAGTCATAGAGCTACTGATTTTGATGTAGATAAATTTTTGAAAGTCACTTGGATCACAGTGTAGTAGATCCATCGTAAAAAAAAAAACAAATAGGAAACAGATAAAAGATGAAACATCGGACGAAAAAAGTGATACCCAAGAACGCAAACAAGACAGAGGTATGAAACGTACGCCTACTATGAGTATCAAAAGATGAAAAAGTAATATTCGTAAAACAAATGCAATTTCACGGAAAGAGTAACTCTAAAAGAAAGGGAAGCTGGTTACAGCAAAACTAAAGACATCGCCATGTAATAGGTGCAAAATGAAATGCAGGGATCATATTCCAGAATAAAGTCGTTTAAGGTTATTTAATAATTACTAGAGTGAAGAAACGTCGTGAGACATGACAATAC
Organism: Clitarchus hookeri; assembly: GCA_002778355.1. Classification (NCBI taxonomy): domain Eukaryota; kingdom Metazoa; phylum Arthropoda; class Insecta; order Phasmatodea; family Phasmatidae; genus Clitarchus; species Clitarchus hookeri. Next base: position 23,294 of record NQII01005566.1, read on the forward strand.
TTGCGATCATCAATACTGATGAACGAGGAAGATATACACCTCCAAATAAACTTAAGGCACATGTTCGCGATGATAAAAGATATAATGTAGCTAAAATCCCAACTTGTTACAGTCATTACACTAGTGAACGGTTACAACGCAAGTTTTTGAGAAGCTATCTGTATATTGAAAAAAAATGCATTGTCTGTATGTGCAAGAATACAGATAAAGAACTATTCCCTATAATGAGATACTCAATAGTTGGTTGTATAGAAATATTTTTATACTGAATTAAATCTAGACTTCCATCCGATGTTGATACCTGTATTGATTTTGACTGATATGATCTTGCTGATCAAAGAAGGCATATCTGAAAAAGACATTGCCAATGTAAGGTAAAGACAAAATTGTCATTTATCTGAATCACGTTTGCGGCACGACACAAAGAAAAATAAATAAATAGCCAAGACTGATTTCTAGAAAAGGATGTTGACTGTGAATCTACAGAAATTCTTTGCTACGCCACTCCTAACCATTGGAGATTCATTTTATTTAAGAAAACTTAGAACTCTGAATTACACAATATATGATTCATCCACTAAGAAAGGTGCATGTGTAATGTGGGATGACACCAAAGGTAGCAGAGGAGGAAGTGAGATGGCTTTAGGCACGCTGAAATGGGCACTGCAAGAACTTCCAACATCGGATATTGAAGAGATCACTGTGTGGCCAGATAACTACTCCGGACAAAACAGAAATTAAATGGTGATCGCTGGTTACCTTTCGCTTTTGCATTATTTCAAATCACTGAAGGTAATAAATCGTAAGTATATGTTGAAAGGCCACACCCACATTAGAAGTGGACACCATACGTGATATTATCGAACCATCAAAGATAAAACATCCACACGTGTATATTGCGACACTTTTTGATTGGCTAGAGATGGTAAGGAATTGTGGAGGAAAAGCTAACTTAGAGGTTCTCGGTATGTATGTTCATGACATTCTAAACTTTCACTTTCTCTTCGTTAGTCTTCCTGCTCCATTTATTTCCATTTGAAAGGTCATCAAATGCTGATATCTATCATCACTCATATTCAGCTGGGTGCAAGAAATTATGGTACACTCTCTTGCAAAACCTGATTTCAGGCATAATGATAATTGAAAGTCACTAACAGTGGGGGAAAGTGGAAAAATTACGTATAAATTGTGAAACTGCTGCGGTATCCACTGTAGTAGCTTCATCAGATTTTTATACCTGAGAGAACCAATTTCTTATAAGAAATCCCGCACTGCTACAGACTGAAATTTACTTCGCATCCTAATAAATAACAAAAATGTAAACAGTTATATATTATTATGCATGTATTTTTATGAAACTACTGTTTAAACGTATGTTTTGGAAACACATCTGTAAATAATTTATTATTCCTCAGAAATGTATTCTTAACACCATTAGGTCAAATAGTGCAATCTAATAAGTATTGTATTACTTACGTGGCTTAATCAATTTAACCGCTTTAATGAAAGATAAAATATTATCATGTTATTTAGAATATGGATATATATCATATTCGGTTACGTGATTTAAGACGAATACATAAACCTATGTAGTTAGAGGTAAACTGCTATAACTCCCTTTTGCTATTTAAAATATTTATAGTTTTCTGTTTTAATACCTTAGACTGAAAAGCAATACAGATACATTATGTATAAATAATATTTACAATTAAAAATGAAAAAGAATACTTTCCACAAAATAAACATAATTATAAAATTCTATATTCACACAACCAGACTTTGAGACTTCATATTAATTTTTTTACATTAACAATACCTTATTTTGTTACAAATAATTGCTCACAAATATCAGGTTAAACGCTTTTTATTTTGAATTAATAAACATACAATAACTTTGTAAAACTATCTAGATTTTCCTCGTGTAGTCACCAATTTCACTATCACTAATATCTGTTTATTTAGGCGGAGATTATAATTTCCTTACTGCCCACACTTTGCAAATATGATACTATATACAGAAGTTCTTGATCACATCTAAAAGTTTACATTTATAAAACGCGCCTTCAATTTTTTAGTAAATTCTGAATTTTCAGAACTAGACATTGAGATTTCATTATTTCCTGTTTTTTCCGTATCCTTTCCTAATTTTGTTACTTCAACGTATTTTACCTCAGCCTCTTTATTCCTTCTCGTTTCATTTTAACTGTGTTTATAAACCTCGTGCCTTAAGCCAACAGTCTATCTTACAGGATTAGATCTTAGACTTACTTAGAATTAGTCTTAAAATGACACACGCGTTCGTATCGTAGACAGAATAAAGTCTTAGCAATGTTCGGCACGACCACTGAATGTTTATTAACAATTGTTCTTCTAGCATTTCATTTACTACAGGGAAGTCTCTTCTATTAATATAATATTTCAATAATGAGCTCATATGTGCAAAGAACGAGTCTCTAGATAATATAGGCATTATTATAGTAAGAACCTTGATCAAGTTCTAATATATTGTTACGCGCTTGCTGCCCCACAGCGCTTCAGTTGCCTCGTCCCGCTCGAGCGAGCGAAGGAGTGTCTCATAGCCAGGCTAGTAAACAAAGGAGCGCGCGGAGATGTACAAAGGCGAGTCCAATCGGCTATTTACTAAGGTAGGCCGCCGCGTGTGCCAGATAAGCCCATCAGGTATTGTGTGCTCCTGAACTTAAGCGGATTGAATTTCTGGGGTTATGTTTGAAAGAATGTTCTGGACATCGTCCTAGCCTCTCTCAACGAAACTCGTGGTGCGGGTAAGCTTCTAGATTGTGCCAGCGATAATACTTAAGCCGCAATGCGTTTCCGAGCCTACAGTTAAGAGTTTGGTGGATTGTTAGTCCCTAAGCACCAGTTGTGCGAAGAAAGCGAAGCGACGAGCCAGCAAAGCGAGTGACGGCGACAGTGACCAGCGAGAGAGTAATTGGCGGACTGCAAGAATCGTACCAGTGATGAGTGAGATTGACAGGCGGGACACTTGAACTGGACGCGTGAGTGACAGACATTACGAATGATGGCAATAGACAGACTCAACATTTGGAAATAATGAGAGTGAATTAAATAACTATATCGACTATAGAGACAATGAGCAAGACTTTAATTAGAACTGACATACAAATAAAATATTGCGCTCACTGAAAATAAAAAGAGTAAGAGTGGAGATAGACAGTTTATTCCTGAAAACAATAGATGTGTGAATAAAATAAAAATCATATTTAGATTTTTTTTAACACATCCATCTGTCATGAACTCGGATACGCCCATTCTGGCGTCCTGTAACAGTATTTACATCTCTTCGTAGTTTTCTCTGTTAGATTGTGTATATTTTCAGTCGTACCGTTCTGGAAATATGTTCTTTCCGAGATTTTATTTTATCTTCTACGGCTAATTTATCCTTAAGTTCCTTACTTCAGCATTCGCCCAGCTTCTCTCTAACTACAAAAGCAAAGTTTTTTCCAGTATGTCAGTTAACGGTTCTGCTCTAGTCAACATTATAGGTTGTGGTCAGTTTAGAAACGTGTTAACAACGTTCGGTTTTATTGGAATGCTCTTGCGAGTTGGCTAGTAACTTTTCGCCAATTTTAGTTCTTTTTTATGGTTAAACGCCTCGTCCAGAACGGGGTCATTGAAGATGGAATCATCAGTTCTGCTAAACAGTGAGGAAGAAGGTCGCAGGAACGGCCTGTATCTAGTAAATTTCCCGGAAATTATCAGGAGAGATTTCGGAAAACTACGAAAAACCAAAATCAAGATTAAAGAACTGGGAGTCAAACCCAGAATTTCCCGAAAACTAGTCTAGTAAGTTACCAAAGAACCATATTGCTAGGCGCGCTAGTGGAAGGACTGGAATGTAAATCTGTACTTTAACAGAACTTATTTAGGGTTTTTAAGGGGCTAAAATTATGGTCTGCCTTTTATTTAATCTAACTACATGCTTTTTCATTCTGATATGAAATAGTACTCTGAAGAATAACATTTAAATTTAGGAAAATTACTTTAAAAATAACGTAATTAGTTAAAAGAATATTAATATATTTAAAAACATTTTAAACGGAATAAAAGTAACACTTTAGAGTAAGGCTCGAAATAATTGCTTATGTTATAGAATGTTATGAAAAAACACTTCTTTGGAAATTTGCTATGCGTTTAACCCTCGTTTCAGTTTTAAATTTTCAGATTATATTTAAAGTCAAAAATGTCGGAAATGAACCAATGTCGAATTCCAAATAAGTTATTGCTACATGACGCTTTCAATAAACTCTTTATTATCAGGCAATTTTCATAAAGTTACCATCTACGAAATTATAAAATATCCTCAAAATCTAGAAAAAATAATGTGTCTCTTGATTATCATTAAGGCTCAGTCCCATTCGCCATACTGGATTCTGCATTTATGTGCCACAAGTTTATTTTCAATTAAATAATTAAACATATTATATTATATTTCATTTCATTAGGAATGCATTGTCGCTGGTAAGGTGTGCTTAAAAACACCAAGCAATAAAAAATATGTAGCCACAATATTTTACCCATTCATTAAATATTAATTTTAAAACGGCAAAAATCTATTGGTAATTTAATATTTGATGTTCCAGTAATTACGTCATAATTACAAGGGGAATTTTCGTTATTTATTTTCCTTTGACAGTGGAATGCATATTGCCAGAGATGTGTGATTTAGATTTTTAAAATAAGTGTCCATAAAAACTGAAATAAAATTACTGAAATAAAATTAACTATTATTTCAATATGGCATTTGAGGCCGAGCTTTAAGGCACTGGACTGAAATGGGAGTGTAAATGCACGTGGTTGGAAAACACTCCACAGTGTAGTTGGCCGGTATCAAAACCACGACTAGCAGAACGACAGGCTCGTAGGTAGATAGAAATAGTGGCCCCGGCGCCAGGGTCCAGGGTTCGGCTATGCGACTTCGGCCACCATCATCTTGTATTATGTCACCGTCTTGTATTGTTATCGCCACCATTTATGATAATGTCACCATCTTGTATTATGCCATTTCCGCCATTTTGGATTATGTCACCATCTTGTGTTACATCATTGCCACCATCTTATATTACAACACTATTTTGTATTACATCATAGTCACCATATTGTTTCTGCCATCATATTGTTTCCTGATCACTCACCTTTCTTTCATGCTATACAATTCCACCTTAACGTCTGCCATCTTGGAATTAATTTTTTTTAGTCATCTTCATTATACCTTGTGCTCTGTCATTCCGTTTTGCCTTAGTCACCTATCAATTCACCTTGTTTCTCAATTACTCATCCTGTCGTCTTTCCGCCCTATGACATCCTCATCAATTAATTTCTAAAATATTTTCAAGGTATTACAGTCATGCTCTTGTCATTCATTTTCACCTTAGTCGCATCGCTCAACCCTGCCATCTTGGCATTACTCCCTGTTATTCCACATTGATTTAGTAGTCTGCTGATTACCCGCGAACTACAATCTTGTTACCCAATTACTCACATTTGTTCGACGGCCATTTTGGATTTAATTTTCCTTAGTCACCTTTGTTCCACTGATCAAACAAACCAACGCATATCTAACAATACTGTAGGACTTAACCACTCGTGTAGAACTTATATTTTTCACCACTTTTGTTCCATTTCATTTAGGAACACATTCATAGTGTGTATATGTTTATTTATATCTCGTTAAGGACAGTTGTACCTGATGCTATTTAAGAAAGAGTTATAAGAGGTTTTAAAAAAAAGTAAAGAGGAAAACATGCTTTATTTAAAAAAAATATTTATTCACAAGCATGTACAAGCATATGATTTTCCATTCTTGATCTCTTATTGTGGTTTCTTATCTGATTATTTCCCAGTCACTAGGGCAGGAGGCAAGTTCGATGATATTTGTGTATATTCTGCAGACCAGAAATTCTTGGCTGGATTCTCCAATTTGGCTTAAATATGTTTGACATGTTCCCAAAATGCCTCGTCACCTACAATCTTCTTTATAACTGCTTCGAGATTATTTTAAGTTAACTGGTGTTTGACAATATCTTTAATTTGTTTAGGTACATTGTCGATTTTACAATTGACACTGTATAAAAGAGTAACTATTTCTTCCTTTAGGTTTTTCAGTTGCAGTGATATGTTATGTAATGACTTCTGTAGCAGAGTTATAAGGTTGATGTTTCAGAATATACTTATGATATTACCTGCATATCTAGCATATTTTGAATCACCTACATTTTTAAGATGTTTCCCAGCAATACTGCAGTGCCCATCTGCCATGCGTGCGAGACATGTTTCTGCAGGACGTTTTATCCTGCCTCCATGATCGGGTATGGATAAAATGGACGGGACAAACTGATCAAATCCTCTCCTGTTCCTACCCTTAAGTAGGGGAATGTCTGTAACTATAATTAGGAACATGTGTCGTTCTTCCCAACAGATTTCACACATCTTTAAATCTTTCAAAAGTCATATCAGTGTTTACATGAACTAAATAAACTTACCTCAAGTTTAAGTCATCCATGTGAAACAAAACTAACATGTTTGCATTGTCACGAAATAACTGTTTGAGCATATGGGAATTAGTTTGTAAAAGGTAAAATGAATCTACTGTCGCTTGTCTACCCATTCAACAATATTGTGTGATTTTCTGCTTCTCCCATGCTACATCATCAAAAATTATTACATAATCTGGTATAGCTCCACCTGGTGGTATTACCTTTTCATTGCCATTATATGGAAAAAAATCCTCTACGATCTATAGCTCTTAGAACATGCCATGCGACAGTATTTCGTCTGCTGTAGGGATTTCAAATACAAGTACACATTGTCAAAATCTAAAATATTCAGCTCTTCCATTAATATATGCATTACTCATTTTTTCCCGCAATTCAAAGGTCCTGCAATAATACAGTGCATACATATTATTTGGCAGCAGGGGGCCATGTCGCGACTCTTGAGCTAAATTGGTCTCGCCCTGGCTAAGTTTTACAGGAAGGTGAATGTCGTATTCGACAATCTGAAAGTCATTTTTTTTTGCACTATACATTGGGAGTGCAGTAGCAAGAGCAGGAGCATGTAGTTGCAATTTCAGTGGTGGTTAACATTGCTTTGATGGTTGCAGTTGTGGTTGTGGTTGCGGTTGTGGTTGTGGTTGTGGTTGCAGTTGTGGTTTCAGTTGCGGTTGTGATTGCAGTTGCGATTGCGGTAGCACTATCGGAGAACCAGTGCTGCAAAATTTTTAATGTCTCGTCAAAATCACTTTGAGTAAACTGGTGTTGACAAAGTTTGCATTGAAACTTCATACTTGAAGTTTTTATCCTGCATGTGGTTGCATCATACATGCTTACACTGTTTAAAGCTGTAAACACTTTGCCCTAGAAGCGGCATTGTAGCATCGATGCCTCATTCGAGTTAACAGACATCCTGTTACAGGGAATGTTCACTATTTCACATTACATAAGCGACTGATGGAATATGTAAATAATAGCATCCTTATACATTATGAAGTGGGTCTTGTGACAGCAGATGTTTACTCTTCTGTGGTATGTATGAGACTGACACTTATGTAGACAAGTACATGTCTTTACATGTTTTAGATTACTTGACGATATTCATTTTACCGATTTACAAACTCAGCAAAGTAACTGTCATGATATGTATAAAGTTGACGTCACATATCATTCTGGGCACAGTATGTTGTTATGTCTCGTAGAGGTTAGATCGGACGTGGACTCTTGAACTCACTTATAAAAAACTTGACATTTGAACTTGTCATAGCAGGCTACAAATACTGTTGGCCAGAAACAAAGCTAAAGAAACGACTGCACATGGAGACCAGGGTATTGTCCTTTGGACGAGGCTTGCAAGGAACATGACATAGCCTATGTCAGCAGTAATAACTTACAAGACCGACATGCTTCTAACGAAGTAATCGCTAACAAGGCAAAAAAATCATGAAATCACCACAGACCAAGTTTGGCGAACTACTGGCTGCTTGGGATGTATCCAAGATTATGAAAACCAAAGGAAAGCGAGGTTTGGGTCTGCTAACAAAGTAAAGCAAATCTACAAGCAAAATTAAGACTCGGAGAAAAATTTCAAAGAAGGTTGGTAGTTTTCTGCCTTTAATCCTGCCATCTCTTAGAGCTCTTGGTGGCCTGATTGGCAGAGCAAGCAGTATTGCCAGTGCAGTGAACACTGCCAAAAACCAAAGAAAACAGCTGGAAGATGCTATTTATCTCAATCTTGGAAGTATTTGCCAGTTGTTAAAAAATGGAAAAGCCCTGTACCTATGACCATAACCAGTGGGTGGAGGACAAAGCAGACGAAAAAAGAGAAACAAAAGGAAGAAATCATAAAGTTATTTACCCAATCGACCACTTCCAAACATTGATTTAAAAAAGTTTGCAGACAAACTTTCAGATTTCATAGTTCCAAAGAGTATATATGTGAGATGCTTTACCTCACAAACTCAAAACTAATGAATTCGTAATTATAAATCTAGATAACAGTCAAGGGCATGCTACACACTGGGTAGTCTACAAGAAAGTTGGAAATAAAGCCGAGTATTATGACAGTTGCGGTAATTTACAACCACTATTGGAACTACATAAACATATGAAGGATATAAAACTAGTGTACAATTACTACACTTGGATTTGTGGTCACTTGTGTCTACATTTTCGTGCAAAGTAGTAGCACCAGCCATGTCTATAACTTTGATACTTATGGGAATAACTTGGAAATTTGGGCTATACATTTCCCACCTCTAGATGTAGATGGGCTGTGGAGAATTGCCCTTATTGATTTTCAAACTTATTACTCAGTGCCGAACATTGATTATTCCAACTGTAAATTTCGCTACATCAATAATGATAGCCTCGAAGAAGTATCTGTGCCTACAGGCACATAAGAGATCGAAGATATTTCTAGATATATCAAACAAGCATTGGAACCTAATATGCCATTTTTACTGCGACGAAACACAAACACTTTCAAAAGCGAAATGATGTGTAGCCACGATATCGATTTTATCAATCCTGATTGATACACTCGTAACCATGCTATGCTGGGTTTCAAACATAAGATGTATGAGGTTGGTAAACTACGTGAGTCCACACTGCCTATAAATATAATACCAGTGAGTTTTATAAGAGTAGACTGTAATTTGGTCAGTGGCTCGTTTCTCAATGGTAGGCCTAGCAATACATTACATCAGTTTGTTCTGCTAGACCCTCCTGTGTTCAAGGTCGTGTAAATACCGAAAACTCTTATTTATATTTCTGTGCTAGCAAAAAGTATCCAGGAAATTTTTGTTTTGCATAGTCGAACAAATTAGAGCATCAGGTTAACTTCAATGGGTGAGGAAATAATACTGCGCTTACACTTGATGCGAGATGGGTCTGAATTTTAGAGCAATAACATATAAAGTACTGCTCACCACCAAACAAAATGTCAGTACATCGCGATCTGTCAAAGCCTTAACACATGCTAATATTGACTACCTGAGCAGACTCGGCTACAAACACTGCAAGAATGGATACCGAAATACTAAACATGGAGGAAGCCATTAGTTACGAAGATGCAATTACCAAAACAGAGATGCATTCGTATTCGCTGTATATGACAGGACCTCACTTGCAATCATCAGAAGTCCGGGTCCCGGTACAAAATCAAGACATTTATACAGTATCATACAATTTGTACTTGGTATTCAGAGGGGCGATTACGATGGCCGGAAATGTTTTGCCTGCTACCTCCAAGATTGTTCGAAATGGTATACTGCAAATGATAAATTGAATTTCCTATTAATTAAATGGGATTTAGATCGACCAGACCAGAGATGTTGGCATAGTCATCACCATGAAAAACTATCTTTCACTCAATCATGACCAATTATCTGTAGCCAAAATGACTTGATGGAGTATCGAAGATGATTCTGAGCTACCATTATATACAGGTGGAAGAAATGAAATATGTGCCACACTATCAATGCTGTTGGGACATGCAGACGACTATAAGCACATCATAATTAACTCGAAACAAGAGTTGGTCATTGTGTTGGCTGATATGCAAACGAACACGATACTTAATACTGCTCAAAATCCAGAAGTTGTGACACTGTCAATGAAGACAATCGAGTGGTTACTGCCGCATGTGCAAATAATTACATCCGAATGTTTTAAATTTCTTAAATTTGTCGATAAAGGCAGAAATGTAGATGATGCATTTCATTCATGGAGCCTGGAAACATACCCGAGCGTACCGTGGACCCAAAATGTGAATTGGAATGTCAAGTCTAGCTTTCATGCAGAGAAGCCTCAGTACATTATCATAGCATTTCAAACCAGCAAGCAGAATGCAATCAATGCTAACTGTTCAAAGTTCGACCATTTCAAAATTAANTAACTGTTCAAAGTTCGACCATTTCAAAATTAAGAACGTCAAAGTATTCCTCAACTCGGAATATTTTACTTACAACTGACTTTAGTAATGGAGCCTTCATGTTTGCATACAAGATGTTTGCAGATTTACAAAAATCATATTGCAGGCACATACCATCACCGACACTGGGACTGGATCAATTGAACAATTTTGCTCCTCTCCTCTTGTTCGATGTGAGTAAACAAGATGATCGCATTAATAAAGGTGTGATTGATGGCAGGAACGTAATTACTACTACAGATAACATACCTGCTGGCACACAAGTGTATTCACTCACAATACACTATTGCCTGGCCCCCTACAATGTGGGAGACAAAATGGTTAAAATACTGGCACAAGTTTTGAAAGTAGCTCAGCTGCTCTTCAACCATCGTCATATTCACAATTATTCAAGGATATTTCATGCAAGTAGGATTCATCATAAAGGAAATCAGTGTGGCCTATATGAACGGTAGTATGAACTGTCATGAATTCTTACCTCCGTGCTTGGGGAATATGCTCGACAGAAAAAGCAAAACAACTAACAAGTGGCTTACAAAACATTGTCATGAACTTTATTGGTAAGAAGTTGATGTGAAAAATGACGATATTGGAGGTATGTTTGCCGAAATTTTTAGAGACGAAGATGTTGTATTCGTGGCGGGGCTGCATATATATTGTCCAGGAAACCCGAAAATAATAGACCTGCAAATGTGGTATGGTTGCCCATATTTAAAATATTTTAATATTATGTAGAGGAATNAACCCGAAAATAATAGACCTGCAAATGTGGTATGGTTGCCCATATTTAAAATATTTTAATATTATGTAGAGGAATATGGTTCATAGCTGCAGTGCTTCTGAGCAAAACTGGACATGTCCTCGCCAGAATGCCTTGGTGCTAAGAGAATGGAGCATGGATTATGCTAGAGATGATGAGTCATGCTGATGATGAAACAGAGAATGAGTCAGCAAGCAATGTGCACGGAAATTATTAATGCATGTAGAGACTAATAATGAAGCTGGCAGAGTAATTAAGTATGTCGTGCTTGAACTCTCTTATTGTAAAACATGTATGCTGCTGTCAACCCACTCAATATCAAGAATCATGGAAACATCACCATCTGCTACAGTCGCATGCATTTTAAGCCAGCCAGACTCTCCGAGCAAGTACTAGCCTGCAATGGCATAGAACATTGAGTCAGTATCAACGAAGAAGACAATGGATTATTAGTCTGGTTCCATTACCATCTTGTTTTGTAACTTGTTCAATCTATCACCTCCTACCAGACTCGAAGCCACCCTGCACTACCAGTGAGCTGATTAATCAAGCAAATGAAGAATGCCTGTGGCAAGTTTGGGGTTCCAGCAAAATAATTTACAAACTCATAAGACCAGAGAGCCACAAGATTATTTGGTGGTCCGAGCACTGTGATGGTGAACTTCACACCACACTTTTTAATAAAGGCAGGATAACTTGGATGACTATGTGTTCACTTATCTGCGATGTGTATGTGGCATTCGTACTCAGAGTGCTAACAAGCAAGATGTTTGATCCACGTGACTGTGTATAATTCAAGCAAGAACTGATATAAAAGTATGAGCATTGTTTTATTGTCTACAGAATATTATGTTTCAAGCCAATATTTGAGTTCGAGCATGTTAAAGTATGTGAAGGCGAAAATTACCTCAGGGGATATTACGACTTTTATGATATATTCCACGCAGAAACTGTTACTTGCTACGATTACGATAGATTTGCAGTTTTCCCCTCAGACCGAACAGTGAGCTACCTACAAGTGGAGACAATCACATCATATGTGCTAAAGAAGAATTTTTGAATGAGACACATAGTGGCAAAGTGCCTGAATTTTAAATTGAACATATAAATAGCAACGAAAATGTTCGCTGGGCAGAACAGTGTACTGGAACTCAACACACGACAATTTTACATGAAGGCAGAAATGTTTAGACTTTACTGTGTTTGCCTATAGTTTGTGGGCTATACAAATAAAAGAGTGGTACTTTGTGAACCACTGAGTACATCAAAATATACCAACAGTATGGATGAATGGGAGAGCTCACCGGAATCTACCAGCAGCACATCAGAATCAACCAGTAATAGTGATGTCAGTGTGGAAGATTAAATTACTTGCCAGAGTAAATGCATGGTAGCATACTCCAAATTCATTGGCCTGATCCTGTCACTGATAAGAAGATAATGGAGTGTAAATACAACAGTCAAAGCTCTGTCAGTGCCCTGTTTGCTCTCGACTGTCATCATATCAAGATGAAGATCTTCCACCCAGGGAATTATTACGTGAAAATTAAACCAGGCGTATGAAATCTCGAGTACTCTTACTGGTACGGAGGCATGTAAAAGACCTATGAAGAATTATGTGATGGTAATCTGCATTGGCGAGGTGTTAGTAATCCCGTTTCGTAGGAGCCATGCCAGCAAATCATTGACTACAGAAAGGCCATTACACGCTTCTGTATATACTACATAAGATACGATAAAAAGCTGCCTTGTTCACTCGAGGAAGTCGTGGCATATGCAATACTTCGCGACAAATTGACCCTGCATTCACCAGACTGCAACAACATCGCCTGTCAGCCTATGAAGAAGAGTGCGACAGTTCCGCCAGCAGCAGTTCCAGCCTGCAGGCCTTCCATGCCTGACTTCAATTAAGACTGCAACAATGTTATACCAGTAAACAGAAATGGAGCTATAATAGACTCTGAGATAACTGAAACGGGCATAAAAAATGTGCAGAGAAAAATATTAAATGATGTATTAAATAATTTATGTTATAATGTAAATCACTTTTTTTGTGAAAACCAAATTGTTTTATTTCTGAAAATACCCCCTGTGCATATATTTTTTTTAACTAACAATGAAATTATATTCGAATCTTGTATGCATGCAACAAGTGTCATGCAAAAGGTTTTAACTAACAAAACAAACCATAAATGAAACATGTAAAAAAATGGAATCTAAATTTTAAATGAAGTGGTTTACAAATAAATAGTATATTAGTTAATTGAGAGAAAAAGTTACAAGTAAATGTGAAAATGGTTTATAAAATAAATGAAAATAATTTTGAGACTGCAGTTTAAAATAGTAAAAATATGAGTACTTGATGAAATGTTATAGTGGCAGCTACATGTCACAACTGGTCTGAGGTCTGAATCTTCATGAGAGAGAAAAGTATGCTGTCTGGAGGGATGACACACTGTGGGAGTCATCTTAAATGTAGTTATATTGTGGAGTCAGCAAGGATGAATTATTGGGTGAGTCATCTCAGCAGTCACAGCATTGTGGCACCAACAAGGATGATTCACTGGGCGAGCCATCTCGGCGGTCATTACATGGTGTCAGGAGTGATGTCTCTGTGGGTGAGTCATCGTGGCCAATGCAGCTTTATGCGGACTTGGAGGATGACTCACCTTTTGCCCTCCGGGGATTCCCCACCAGATAAGGACTTTGAGTGGGGAAAAGCGAGGGTATTTAAGCAGGCATACAAGGTCTGATCGTTCATTCGCAGTTCGTTTGTCATTCGAATAAGAGCTACCTCCCTCTCTCTAGTTAGACTGACTTATGAGTTAATTTCATCGTTGTTTTTGAGATTAGGTTGTTAGTTTTTGAGGTAAGGTTATCATATTATGTCTGTGTTGGCAGAGTGTAGTTTCGTCATTCGTTTTGAGGTTAGGTTATCATATTCTCTTTATGTAGTTAAGTTGTCAGATTGTAGTTTCGTCGATGGTTTTGAGGTTAGGTTATCATATTCTCTTTAGGTGGTTGGGTTAGCAAATTTTAGTTTCATCATTGTATTTTGATGTTAGGTTATCATTTTGTTTAGGTAGTTTCAACGTTGTTACAGATTATAGTTTCATAATTGTTTTTGAGGTTAGGTTATTGAATGGCGGTTTCATCGATGTTCATAATGACAACACTGGTGCAGCCTCTCTGGTAAGTGTTATGTTCTATAGAGTCACAGTGCAAGTTTTGCAGTGGGAATTTGACTTTTTGGCATACAATGATGTGACATGAAAGAAGTTGCAAGCTAAATCCTAGTCGTAATAAGTGCCTGGTGTGTTAGAAGTGCGTTAATTCCAAAAACAGAAAAAAATGAAATGACAAGACATTTACGTACCTGTGCTGGTACTATAGATAAAGTATCTACCACGAGCTGCAAGTTCTGTTAGAAGTCTTTTGGACCTTTGACTCATGCAAGAAGGCATGAAGCAGGGTGTCAATTTAACCCTGAAAATGATTTACTAAAGTTCCATCACTGCGGTACCCAATTTATTCACAATGATAACTTTACAATAAATCTAAAAATTTGCAGAGACAATGAAACCACAAAGAAAATTGTTGTACATGCACAAGATGACGTAAGACTGTCAGCCCGTCCGAAAATCGAAGCAGGGTCTGGGATGCCAACAGACTGCGGGTTCGTTGAGGTGGAAACAGCATTCCGTGGAAATTTAAACACATATGTGGCCAAGAACACTATCAGAAAGGCATGTGATATTTGAACTTATCTTATGCACAGAAATATAATTGTAAAACTAGAATGTGAATTAAAAATTCAAGGTGCCATTAAATTTAACCTGTTACTCGACCATGATAATGGCAAGCCTGAGCCCCAAGAAAACGAAGACGATGTAAGTTCATTTAAAACCAAAAAATATTCATATATATAATAGTGATGATATAGAAGAAGCGGTGGATGCATGCATACATAAATTGTGTCAAGAGGAAGAATAATATATTGGCAAAGGATCTGGTTGGATGCTTACAGCCATGAAGAGACTCCAACTATGGATAAATAAGAGTCATCCTCTGCGGGCCTCTTCATATAATGTTCTAACAGATATCATCAAAACAAGAGAAGCTTTAATAAACCCACAAAATCTAGAAGATCATGAATGCTTCAAGTGCGCGATCCTGGTCAGATTAATCGATGAAGGCCATGTGTATCGAATCGACAGACGACATTACGAGTTGGAGAAGAATTCTGACTTTGAAGGAATCAAGTTCCCAACACCTCTTAAGCAGATGAAGTTATTTTAAAAGAAAAATACGGGAGTGAGAATCAATGTGTACAGTTTAAATGAAGAAGAAAACATTGTTCCTGTGCGAATGGTAGGGAAGGAAAAGAATGAGCATTACGACCTCATCCTCATCGACAACGATGTTGCGCCTGCAGCAAAGACCATCAACCTGCCAAAAGAGCGAGTGATATATATTGGAAGAGATGCATCCAAGCACTTTATGTCGGACATCGTCGACATCGCCAAAGAGGTTCACGGCATTTACAGTGCGAGCAAGCCAATGAGATAGCTGATATCACAAGAAAAGACTGACTACCTGCAAGCAAGAACATGATGTTACTGCTCCACTGCATTTATGGCAAAGAAAAGAAATGTGCACTACCACAACCATCTTACTAGCAATTATATTGGACCTGCATGCAATGCATGCAATAAACTGCGATGATGACCAAAGAAGCCGCCAGTACTGTTTCATAATATTGGCTGTGATGAGTACTTTATCATCAAAGAACTTTCCTACGATACTAAAGATATCTACATCATACCACATTTTGAAGAAAAGTCGATCACATTCAGAAAGAATATCGAAGATAATTTCAGCATACAGTTTACATATAACTTTAGTTTTATTACTGCAAGTCTCGCTGGCCTGACGAAGGACCTGCTTTCCTCTAAGTTTTCTACAATGCAGAAGTTCTACACTGAAGAAGAGATGGAGCTGGTCATCAGGAAGGGTGTTTTCCCATACAACTACATCGATTCGTGAGCGAAGCTGAAGGAGATGCAACTGCGAACAAAGGAAGACTTCTACAACAGGATCACTGCCTCTCACATTACCGATGAAGACCACTCTCATGCAAAGAATGTGTGAAAGAGATTTGGATGAAAGTCAATGGAATAATATTCTGACTTCTATCTGATGACAGATGTCCTGCTCTTGACTTATATAATTGAGAATTTCCAAGGACTTCTGTATGGATACTTATGGCCTCGACTGTTCTCACTACATGAGTGCTCCTGCATTCACTTTTGATGCGATGCTGCACAAGACAAAGGTCGAATTGGAATTGTTGGTCGATTATGACATGCGCCTTTTTGTAGTGACTGGTATCTGGGGAGGAGTGGCTCAATGCATCAAGCGCCATTGCTTGGCAAATAACAAGTACACAGCTAAATAATATAACCCAGAGATGCAATCAACACGCCTGCACTATATTGATGCAAATAACCTGTATGCACTTGCGATGTCGCTGCCTCTCCCTCAATCAGGATTTGAATGGATATGCACAGACTTGGATGTGATGGTCATGCCAGACAACAATAATAAAGATACATACTGGAAGTTTATTTGGAATGTCCAAATGTAATTCATGATTCCCCCAAGGTTTTACCATTCTGCCATCAATGAATGTCCCCTAGAACCAAGCAGACAATGTTGATGACTACTCTAGCAGACAAAATGAATTATATTGTTAATTACTTGAACTTAAAACAGTTGGTTGAACACAGTCTGAAGATAAATAAAATTCATTGAGTGATGTGGTTTAATCAAACAGCTTAGCTGAAGCCATATATTGACTTACCTCCAAAAAATGTGTTGCTGCCAACCATTTTGAAAAAGATTTCTCCAAACCTGCCAACGATTCGGAATTTGTAAAGCTAATGGAAAATAAAAGAAAGCATCAGAAGATGGAACTTGTAAGCAAGGAGAAGAGACTGAAAATCTTGTACCACACAGCTAGCATTCAAGGATCGGATAATATATCATTAATAACTGGCATTAATCAAAATGGAGAAGGAGAACATCTTCTTTGACAAGACGATATATGCCGGCTTCACAGTACTTGACTTTTCAAGAATTTAATGTATCAGTTTCGCTACAGAATCGTGAAGAAAAATAAATATAAACATACAGCTGGTGTATATGGGTTCAGATTTTTTTAATATATTAAATTTCGATAGAAAACTTTTATAAGGACTTGATCTCCGACCCAGAATTCATGACGGAGTTTGACACATGTGGTGGGTAAATTTAAGGACGAGTGAGGTGAAGAGTAACTTAAAGAGTTTGTAGGGCTAAGAAAATATATTCAAAAGTACTCAATCAAGAACAACATAACATTTGAGGACTAAAAATTAGTATTACTACAGCAAACGAGAATGCTGGAACAGATAAATAACATCAGGTCTCATCACCACACGCTATATACTGAAACCAGCAACAAATTGGGTTTAACATGGCAGGATGATAAGCATAAAATAATGTATGATGGGATTAGCATCCTGCTGTATGGCTACACTCAGTAGCAATGTACATTTGCACAGTGTTGATACCACATGTATTTTTGTACAATTTTTTTTGCTGACTTTTTAATACTCTAATGGAGACATAGCACTTACGTTTTGCATTAGCCATTTTATAAGTATTAAAAGTTATATTTGTTTATATATTCTATTGTGATGTGGGCTCTTAGAAATCCCTTTTTGTCTATATGTTTTTTGCTTTAAATGTTACTGATTATTTCTTAAATATTTCTTACATATTTATTTTACTGTGTTCGTCAGAATATTTTTTTCGGTATTGTTGTACATAAACTAGTTCGTTTGTTTTGGCATTGATCTAAATAATTTTTTCAGCATTGATATAAATATATTGCGATGCTTGTTTCAGCATTGTAACCCTGCCTGTATTGAATTAGAATGGTCTCCGTACTTTTTCAGTGTTGCTGTTCCCAAGCCTGGATAAAAGAGAGAGGGTAACGCAGATAAATTACACACATATTTGACCTTTGACTGTTTTGCAGGGAAGCATATAAATATGGCCGCACCTCTGTGATGGAAATCAGTTCGCTCGAGATGTCAGTCAAGTGGGGACACGGCTCGCTCAGTGACGAAGTGATTAATGAGTTGGATGGCCTAATCGTTGGCGAGGATATCTTTGCTTTCCTACTGCTGAAGAAAGAGCCTGCTACAAACAAGAACGATGATGCACTGATGAGCACAGCTGACCAATGAATATGGAAGATGCCAGACCTGCAATATCACCGCTTGTAAATTCTTTGTCACCACTTGGTCTCATTCCGATAACTTGGAGGGAATATACAATAGTCTTGGAGCCTTCACCCTTTCCATTAGAGGTGTTAGATGGCAATGAGGGGCTGACTGTACAAGACATTATGGATGAGGTCCATTCTTTCAGGGAGGAGACAATTGCATCCGGTCGTGTATTTTGCTGAGTGTTGTCCATCGACATTACCCTTGTCCTGGTTGACCTACATGACAGAATCAACCAAGAATAATGTACATGCTTGTGAACAAATATTTTTTTTAACAAAATATTTTTCTCTTTAAGTTTTTTAAAATCCAATTATAACTTTTTTCTTAAATGCATCAGCTGCAAAAGTCCTTAACAAAATATACACAGACACACACTCTATGAATGAGTTCCAAGTTTAGATGTAAGAAAAGTGGTGAAAAATATTAGTTCTACACAAGTGGTTCGGTTCTACAGTGATGTTGGTTTATGTGATGGTTTGCTTGAATAGTCGAACAAAGGTGACTAGGGAAAATTAAATCCAATATGGCAGTCCAACAAATGTAATTGATTGGTAAACAAGATGGTAGTTCGAGGGTAATCAGCAGGCTACTAAATCGATGTGGAATGACAGAGCGTGATGCCAAGATGACAGGGTTTAGCGAACCCAACTAAGGTGAAAAGGAATGACAGAGCATGACTGTAATACATGGAAAATATTTTAGAAATGAATTGATGTTGATGATGGCGATAGGATGATTAATTGAGAAACAAGGTAAAATAATAGAGAATGAAAGAAAGGTAACCAAAGCGAAAAGGAATGACACAGCATGAGGTAAATTGAAGGTGACTAAAAAACTTAAATTCAAGATAGCAGATGTAAAGGTAGAATGGAAGAGCATAAAAGAAAGGTGAGTAATCGGGATACAAGATGGCTCCAGAAATAATATGACGGCGATGATGTAATACAATATAGTGATGTTATATAAGATGGCAGTGATGACATAATACAAGATGGTGATGTAGTACAAGATGGTGATGTAATCCAAAATAGCGGTGATGACGTAATACAAGAATGGTGACATAATACAAGATGACGGTGGCCGAAGCCGCATAGCCGAACCCTGGACCCTGGCGTTGGTTGGAGGAACTATTTCTATCTACTCCCGTATGCTAGTGCATAACCACACACTCTCGACTCTTACTTTCCTTTCCTGCATTAGGCTTGGTTTTTAAAGTTTACTTCACTCTGTGGCATCATCTGTGTATACTTTTGTATTTTTTCATCTGTCCATGCATTTTCTGAAACTGAATAAAATCACNCTGTGTATACTTTTGTATTTTTTCATCTGTCCATGCATTTTCTGAAACTGAATAAAATCACAATAACCTGGACAGAAATAGTTGTTTATGCATACAATGCATACAACGTGTAAAAAATGGCTGATTTTTACACCGGGGTTGTGTAGAGAACTGAAAAATTTGAATTTAACGGGTTATTTTGTATTACGGCCAACCGTCTGGTGGCAACTTCCTCATGAATATAGCTTATGAAGTTGCATACAAAGCGCAAAACTTCATTACACTATTACTGAAGTTGGTAAGGAGATGCTGAATAATGTGTAATGTAATATACTGCGGCGTGCTGCCACATGCCAGCGAATGAACGGTGGACACTTTGCGCGTCTGATGTAAATCCCGCCCATCTAATGGAATGTTGTAGACCCCTTCTGGCGGTCCGCTAGTTCGGCTCTTATGATTGTACTGCATAGTGATGTTTATTAATGTGTACTGTTATTACATTATGCATCACATGTGGAAATTTACAATGCACGATTTACTGCCTTCATTACAGCACTACTGTGTATCCACACACGATTATACACTATATTCATGAGGCTACTGAGACAAAACGGTTTCCCACAATGTGGCCCGTAAGTTTTTTTGCCAGTTGTCATTTATCTAGGCAACCCCGTTGTTACAATCCGTAAATTTTTTGCACAGTGTACTGAATATCTTATTTGCAATTAAATACTCGGTTACGAATCTGTTATTAGAAAATCCTACTAATATCCACGTGTAGACTTCTGTTTCGTAACTAAAACAATTGTAAGAATAACCGGTTTTCATGGCCTCCAAACTGATATTTCTGGCTGGTACGAAAATTACTTCTGTAAAAATTCTCCAGTCAACGAGAACTAAGTCGTCTGCCAGTAACATGTAATTAAAAAAGGCTGTCGCCCAAAAATTTGCACATTAGCCTGGGCATTATAAAAACTCTATATGCAAAATTGCAAATAACTTCCGGTTTAGATAAAGCTGCCGATTTATATACAATACTCCCCGCATGAATATAAGTGTGCCAAAATGAACTTAGTAGAACACGAAACTATAATAGCTCAGGTAAAAAGCAGTTAAGCTTTATTGAGCTGCTTAAGTAGCCCTACTATAACGAACGTAGGTAGTAGTAATGTAGTTCAGAAAATTTACTAATTGGATGAACAGGAAATTTACTCATTAAAAGAATACGAGTGATAAACTTGAGGAAGAGAGAAAACGCTAATACAAACACCTAACAATCACTTTTTGTTGCAAGCCCTTAGATAAATACTTTTTTTCGAGAACTGCAAACTACGTTGATGAGGCGAACTGTGACGTCCGACTGATTAAATTTTCTCTTTTAGGAGCGCGCCCTAAAATTAAATCGGGGAGATCCCCAATGTTTGAATTAGTGATTTGCTCTTTCACTGCTTTACAGTTGTTCCGTCGAGCACTTTTACGGTCAAAACTGCGACTTTAACTTATAGGTTTTACACTGACATAATTTAGAATCTATACAATTAAAATTTTTTGGTAGATCAGTATTAATTAATTATTACCCAAGTCAACTAAACATTTAAAAAACATGAAACTAAATTTTTTAATGTAAATGCTATTCATTATGCTGCAATTTCAGCGATTCATTGTGAAAGTAAGGTACCTTTAAAGCTGCAACCGAAAAAACTGACACATGATAATATTTTTGGCCATACGTGAATTCAAGTATTAACATGCAAAGTTTTATGTTATGGCGATGATAATCATAAGCGTTTACAAGAAAAATTTTTTGGAATGTCAAAATAATTTGTAACTAATCTTATCTTATAATAATACAAAATTTGTTGGAGAATGATTACAGCTGAGTAAACATACAAGAATGTCACTGGCTCCTAGTGAGTATATCGGTTCTCAAGGCCTCGATGTTAAGAGGCGCCAAAATC
>NQII01005566.1:45171-97092 GCA_002778355.1 Clitarchus hookeri
TTTTTTTTTTTTTTTTTTTTTTTTTTTTTTGGTTTTGGGGATATTTCAAGATAAATAAAGAGATATATTTGTCAAAAATTATTTCACAAATTCGGAATAAATAAAAGCGTAGCAATTTAAATATTCCACAACATCCTCCATTACACAAGTAGTTAATGCTGGAAAATATATTTTGCCCTAAAAATAACCCGGTGAACATGCTTCAGTTTTCCGGTTCAGTTTTACGGAATTTCGGATAATGTACACACAGTGCCTTATTGAGTACTTGAAACGAATTGTTGTCAATCGCTACTTAAAATAAGCAGTCATATATGTTTCAATTTTAGTTTAGTGCGAAACCGATTTCTAAGGGCTGTACATACCTTTGGTTATAGCTGAAAAACGAACTATGGCCACCATAAATATGGGTGCACAATGTGTAACTGAATGGAGATATGTGTCTGCTGGAGAAGTTAGATAAATGAATAGACAGCAAGGATAATAAGGAATGAAGTTTTTTGAAGCGGATGCACAGGAAGTATAAATACATGAAGCATCTTTCCTTGTTGTTCTTTTCATAACCTCTATTTGTTGCATTAATTTTCAAAAGAGCAGTAGAATTATTGGAAGAGCAATAAGCCTTGAACTAAAGTTTTTCCTTATGTGTATCACAATGCACTTCCTTACGCTCATATGTCAACTCGTGGTCACGAGTTTGGCCGTTTACAGGCATTCCAACTCTTCTCTAATATATATAACTGTATATTTCTCGAAAACGTTATAATTTAAAATTAAATTTAAAATTAATAAAAAACCTTTCTTCTGAGGCAATGGGATTNATATTTCTCGAAAACGTTATAATTTAAAATTAAATTTAAAATTAATAAAAAACCTTTCTTCTGAGGCAATGGGATTGAGTTGTGGAAAGTGGAGTGGGTCAATGTCTTGTGATGCCATGACCGTTAAAATGTCATGTTTCAATACCGAAATGACTTCAGAAATAAATCAATTTATCCAATAAGTCGTCTGTTTCCCAACACAATATTTACGAAAATAAAACTGAAATTTTAAAAATGTAATTATAACTTTTATTTTTCTGCACTTCTTCATAAATCAGCAAGGCGGATTCGAGGCTCATCGATATGTGAGCCAAAATGTCCTGAAACCACAAGGCGGATAAAGGCTCCGAGTGAAGCCTAGCGGACCAGGAGTTACATCAGGAATGTTTGTTTAGACTATATACACCAACCGCCATATTCGTTTACATTGTGGACACGACTGACGTGATGACCTCGGAAACTGACGGGACCACGGTTGTGTAGTGGTTGGACTACTCACATCACACCTAGGTGAACCAGGTTCGATTCCCGGTTGGGTCGGTCCCGGATTTTCCCATGAAGTAATCGTGCCGGACGATGCCGCTGGTCAGCGGGTTTATAGGNTCCCGGTTGGGTCGGTCCCGGATTTTCCCATGAAGTAATCGTGCCGGACGATGCCGCTGGTCAGCGGGTTTATAGAGTATCTCCCGTTTCCTCTGCCACTTCATTCCGGCACTGCTCCATACTCACCTCGCCTCACCCTTATTGGCTCTGAAGACCTCGATGTTAAGAGCCACCCAAATCTCTATAGTCAGTCAGTCAGCCGAACACTATGTTGGATTTCCGTGATCTTGTTCTTGACCCCGAGTGAACTTAATCCCGAAAAATCTAGAAAATCACAAAAGTTTGTTAACATTAATTTAAAAAAGAAAAAAAACGCTTTTAACAAAGTTTTATAGCCTGTATTTTACGACCTTAAATCGAAAAAATTGGAAAAAAAAATATTCAAAAATAAAAAAAAAATTCTACATTTTGATTTAAATGAGAGAGTTAACAAAATATATTTAAAAGTATACAAAAAGTCTGGGTAAATGGTGGCAAAAATTAAAAGTATTACCTTTTCAAAGACCTACATGTAGAAGGCCAAGGGTTAGATTATCTTAAAGACGGCGAGGCACACCTACCACAAGTGCAGCGAGCAGCAGACGAGTAACCTTCACCACTATATCTCATTGGCTGCGTAGACGATCCCTCCCCAACTATTGCCATCCAACGAATCATTATCTTTACGTCATACCCGACTCTCCTCCCCTCAACTTTCTCCTTCCATTTATACATTATATTCCAGCCCCCACCACTGCCACTAGACTGTGCTAGTGACATAATGATTACGCCGCGTTGTTCGCACGTGATTGGCTGTAGGTCACGTCATGTCTCGTAATAAGTCGCCCCATATTACAGTTCTTCTTCTGAGGCGAAGGGCTGATGTATTTCTCTCTCCTATGTGAACGTTTTTAGTGTTTAATCTGGTAAATTGTATTCTGATATATTTTTCATTCAAATTTTTCTCCTACTGACGGCAACGCTCGTGATTACACATTTCATTCGCCACCAAAGCAAAAAAAAATTGTTCAAATATCAAATATCTGCTTGGACCAGCGAGTTATTCGATTCAAAATATAAATATGAAGAGTATGTTTAATGGCGGGCCTGCAACCAACATCCTGATTTTGCCTTTGGAGATACCACCACTGTCTCCATCTGAATCACATACAATGCCAACTACACCAGTAGAATATAAATAATGAGTCTTTGAGAAAAATAAAAAAATTAATTAATTAATAAAAAATTCCACAAAACTATTAATAATTTATTAAAAATTATTTTGAAAAAATATATTTACGTAGGTTACTCCAATACTACCTTTCCCAATTATTTTATTGGTTATTTAATCTGTCAATTACACGCCTTCGTTAATTAGTCAGCAGGCCTCCACCCCCTTCCTCTCAACAAGGCCTCTCTTACCTCGTCTCCGGATGTGATTTTCTCCTATGCTGATAATGACATTCCGCTTCCCCTCAAACTTACCACGTACATGTTTTGATCATGCACACGACTCCGTGACTTAGGATGGGCTGCGCATTAAACACCTGTAACCCTCGAGAAAATTACATATTTTCTGAACTTTTTTCACATATAAAAAAAAAACAATTTACGCCATAGCCACAAATATATAACACACAAGTGTTTTAGAAGCCAGGTTATATATTTTGAAGACACCAATTCTTGCCAAAAATTAATTTTGCTGCAGCCACTAAAAAAACACAAGCTAAAATTTCAATTCAGAAAACCACATTTCAAAGCTTAAAAAAATCACACAAATGTGGAGAACATATGTACAAAATANTCCCGGTTGGGTCGGTCCCGGATTTTCCCATGAAGTAATCGTGCCGGACGATGCCGCTGGTCAGCGGGTTTATAGGGTATCTCCCGTTTCCCCTGCCACTTCATTCCGGCACTGCTCCATACTCACCTCGCCTCACCCTTATTGGCTCTGAAGACCTCGATGTTAAGAGCCACCCAAATCTCTATAGTCAGTCAGTCAGCCGAACACTATGTTGGATTTCCGTGATCTTGGTCTTGACCCCGAGTGAACTTAATCCCGAAAAATCTAGAAAATCACAAAATTTGTTAACATTAATTTAAAAAAGAAAAAAACGCTTTTAACAAAGTTTTATAGCCTGTATTTTACGACCTTAAATCCAAAAAATTGGAAAAAAAAAAAATTCTACATTTTGATTTAAATGAGAGAGTTAACAAAATATATTTAAAAGTATACAAAAAGTCTGGGTAAATGGTGGCAAAAATTCAAAGTATTACCTTTTCAAAGACCTACATGTAGAAGGTCAAGGGTTAGATTCTCTTAAAGACGGCGAGGCACACATACCACAAGTGCAGCGAGCAGCAGACGAGTAACCTTCACCACTATATCTCATTGGCTGCGTAGACGATCCCTCCCCAACTATTGCCATCCAACGAATCATTATCTTTACGTCATACCCGACTCTCCTCCCCTCAACGTTCTCCTTCCATTTATACATTATATTCCAGCCCCCACCACTGCCACTAGACTGTGCTAGTGACATAATGATTACGCCGCGTTGTTCGCACGTGATTGGCTGTAGGTCACGTCATGTCTCGTAATAAGTCGCCCCATATTACAGTTCTTCTTCTGAGGCGAAGGGCTGATGTATTTCTCTCTCCTATGTGAACGTTTTTAGTGTTTAATCTGGTAAATTGTATTCTGATATATTTTTCATTCAAATTTTTCTCCTACTGACGGCAACGCTCGTGATTACACATTTCATTCGCCACCAATGCAAAAAAATTTGTTCAAATATCGAATATCTGCTCGGACCAGCGAGTTATTCGATTCAAAATATAAATATGAAGAGTATGTTTAATGGCGGGCCTGCAACCAACATCCTGATTTTGCCTTTGGAGATACCACCACTGTCTCCATCTGAATCACATACAATGCCAACTACACCAGTAGAATATAGATAATGAGTCTTTGAGAAAAATAAAAAAATAAATTAATTAATAAAAAATTCCACAAAAATATTAATAATTTATTAAAAATTATTTAAAAAAAATATATTTACGTAGGTTACTCCAATACTACCTTTCCCAATTATTTTATTGGTTATTTAATCTGTCAATTACACGCCTTCGTTAATTAGTCAGCAGGCCTCCACCCCCTTCCTCTCAACAAGGCCTCTCTTACCTCGTCTCCGGATGTGATTTTCTCCTATGCTGATAATGACATTCCGCTTCCCCTCAAACTTACCACGTACATGTTTTGATCATGCACACGACTCCGTGACTTAGGATGGGCTGCGCATTAAACACCTGTAACCCTCGAGAAAATTACATATTTTCTGAAATTTTTTCACATATAAAAAAAACAATTTACGCCATAGCCACAAATATATAACACACAAGTGTTTTAGAACCCAGGTTATATATTTTGAAGACACCAATTCTTGCCAAAAATTAATTTTGCTGCAGCCACTTAAAAAAAACAAGATAAAATTTCAATTCAGAAAACCACATTTCAAAGCTTAAAAAAATCACACAAATGTGGAGAACATATGTACAAAATACAGGAAAAAAAAAATAGAAGTGAGGGGAACAAAGATGTAAAAATTTACACATATTGAAAAATCACAAACGATGAAATGCAGAAATAGCACAAAAATGCTTTCAACATATATACAAAATTTTACAAATGTGGAGAACACATGTACAAAAATGCAAAAAAAATTGACCAAAATGCAGAGGACATATATGTACAAGAAATCACACACAGCCAATTTCAGAAGATGTATATATACGAAATGCACTCTAAATCATACACGACAAAATGCGAAGGATACGTAAATAGCAGTATAAAAACAGTAAAAGCCCACACCATCTTCACATATGAGTCACTTGTCATATGTCGATAGTAGCGCAATCTTGTTGATGCACTCCGAATGCAGGACATACTGGTGCGAGGAAATTACGTGGACCTTCACCCTCATGCTCGTATGATTGTTCAAAAAATCCATGAAATTTTCCAATTTTATTTCATTATTCACCACGCATTTCTGAATTCTCATGCCACGTTTCGTGACTTTTCCCCCCCACATTTGAATGTATACAGTTTCGCCCGTAGCCCCACGAATTCGGTCATGATCGACCCATCGCAATTGTCCTTGAATTTGCCCACTATCTTCTTGTTGGTGGGCGAAAAGCACTTGTGGTTCATAGGATTGCGTTGGTGTCAAAAACTGCAAAGGACTTCGTGTCCGAAACCATGTCCTCGTGGAAGTCCTGTGTTCTAATCTCTAAAAGGAATGAGTCCTTGTCTGTATACAGTAGCTCGATGTATTTTCCGTACCGGGCCATCGTCACGTCATAGTGGAACATATACACGAGAGTTTTGGACATGTCGAGCACCGCGAACCCTGCGTATACGGGCTTTTCGAAAAGTATGGCTTCGTGCTGCAGTCGAATAAGGGAAATATCTTCTTCGTAAATTGTTCTGTCTATAAATGTTGGTTTTGCCACCAATTTCTTTATTATTTTCTCATTACATACCAATTCCATCTTTTACCGTTTTCTTTTAAAAAATTCTTTCTAGAAGTCGTTGGTAGCCGCCTGCCGCTTTGTAGTATTAAAATCTTTGCAAAGCGTTAGCCATGCAGTCTGTTCAAACTGTAGCACGCGGTGAATCTTGACGAGCTTAATTCCATGTTCCATAGCCTGCTTGAGGTTACGGTAATGGAGGATATAGAGACTCTTGTTTTCCAGCGTCGTCATAAGCTTTGGCTATTTCTAGCCCGGCGGGGACTGGTTGACGAGAAGGAAAGGGAAATCGCGTTGTTCCTTGTGCAGGGCCACAGGATACTCGACATCCACCTCCAAGATATAACCGGTCACCCCATCGTCTAGTACGGACATGACGTCGATGTTCACGTCAACCCACGTGAAGTTGCGTATTGGCAACGGTAGCGACATGGCCCATCCGTGCAGGTTGTTTGCGTCGAGGCACTGTAAGAAGATGGAAGGCTTGCAGGTGTCGTATGATTCTGGCGCACAGATTTTGTTCGCCACCGCATGTCTTTTGTCGTAATGGGCCACGCTACAACGGATCCCTTCTTCGATAAACATGTGCATGTCATAACCTGTTAGAGGCTCTAGCTCGACCCCCGTCATTCGCAACATGGCGTCGAACGAAAATCCTAGCGCGCTGACGTAGTGCGCACAATTGAGTTTGTGTGTAGACATAAATAAATTTCTGAAATTTTCGAAGACGTCCGCCAGGAGAGGAACGTCTGTTTCAAGTACAACTCTGAATATTCTTTGAGACTTGTGCAACCAAACTCTTGCCATATCTTCTGGGCGTGGGCGTATTCTTCGTCGCTTATCCCAGAGCCCGTCGGCCCTTTGTAAAAAGCCTATATCTAAGGCAGCTGCTGCTCGACAAACTTTTCCTAGCTGTCAACAGAATCATAGGAGGAGACGCCTTTTCGTGTAACAAGAGGCAACTGGCTACCACTGAAGATCTTGGATGTGTTATTAAATTGATTTCGAGGCAGGTACTCAGCCAAGGATACCAGACTGCGAGCCATGAACCGGAAAGTATCTACGAACTGGATGGAAAATCTGTCTTCCTGCTGTTTTGAAAAAGTGATAATTTTTTCGCTCGCGCGTGGAGTGATGAAAATATATTTTCCGTCATACCCCAGCTGCCTGACGATAAATATTCTCATCGTAGCTCAACTTGTGGAAAAAGACGACAAGTTTTCTCGGGGCACCGACACAGCAAATCGCAGCTGGTGCAAGTGGTCCCGATTTACTGTCCCGTGAAGTGGGTGTGGTCCCTCTCCTTAACTTATCATGCGTGAATGGAGCAGCGCAGTAGCAGCAGCTCGCTGCTCTGGCATAGCTGGTCTTTTATGCAGGCGTGAGTGGCTCCATCAGCTTCGATATGGCATAAATATTTCTTACTTTTTTGGAATATCTACAATTGCTTCCATGAACTTTCTCTCTGCATCTTCTCCCATGTACGTAACAGGGCCCTGGGTCAGCGTAGGTATTAGTGCCACTGGAATAACGTCGTTGTCCATATGAATATAAAATCAGAAGCTGTACGCCTCGTGTTTCTGAGAGGCATTCGTATATGCATTACTGGGGTCCGGTTCGCAGGTGTGAATCGGTTTCAGAATGGCCTCAAAATCTGCTTAAACAACCATGGGAACTNATTACTGGGGTCCGGTTCGCAGGTGTGAATCGGTTTCAGAATGGCCTCAAAATCTGCTTAAACAACCATGGGAACTTTATTAATATTGTGGTAGTTCTTAAATTTCAAAACGTCTGTCCGTCCGTCTTTACCTGGCAGTGGAATTTCAGCACGCAGTGGGGCATTCTCTTGCAGTATTGTTTGTGTTGTTCTAGATACTACTGACCTGCCAGTCCGTAATTTCATGGCATGTCATGATAACAGGTGAAGCACCGCTTGCATACATAGATCTTGTTGGCATGGACTGTCAGTTGCGATCTCACCAAACGCTCAAATTTTTTTTCCACAGCAATAGTGGCCGTTCCCATCTTCGGTGAGGAAGAGAACGTCGATGTACTGGTTTTTTTTCTTCTTCAGCCACAAGTGCAGGGTAGATCTTCTGGTTTTTGTCTACACCATATATATTTCAGGAAACACCATAATTATCTGTATCAAAAATTATATAATATTGGTGCGGGGTCAGTAATCGAGGGCGGAAAAATCGAATTTCGATTCGAGGGCTTTGTAGAGATGGTCGACTCGCTCAGGGTTCCAGCCTTCTATAAAACCTGCCAGAACGGCCCACTTGAAACAGTGTGGTCACTTGTGATTTTCGGGTTGACTATGGCCTTCCTGTTTCTAGCAATTCTGGCGGCTCAATGTAGGACGATACACGAAGGGGGTCCAGCTTGTTGACAACCAGCTGCAGGTGTTTGGCTGATTGTATTGTCCAACCCGACCCCCTTGAAAGCAACGATTCCGCCTCTTCACATATGTTTTCCAGGAGTACAGGGATTAATCGGACTTTGGCACATCGGGACCTGGGACCGGAGCGTCGGAGCTGTTCATGCTGTGTCATTCTGGTCGGCCGGCGGAAATCTTGGATCCACATGACCTTGACGCCAGTAACCTTTAAATTTAAAATAAACATAAAGCAAAAAATTGCAAAATTCCTACAAAAATAAAATTTATTATTAATATAATAATAAAAAATTCGAAATTTTTTTTCAAACTTACAATTCTGAAGGTTTACTCATCTCCCAGCAAGTGCCCAAAATACGACTGACCCATGTCAATTGCTATTGGCTGTTTAGTCTGTAGGCCTCCACCTTACCACTTCCCCTTCCAATAAATTTAATTACCCAATTGCCCAAGCTCCACTCCCAATTACTCAAATTCGTTCTACCATTTAGTCGCATTCACACCAGCTCCTTCAAATATATTTGATTCTCCAATTACCCCACCCCCTACAACCATTCGCTATTGCTCATTCCATCGTATGCAGCCATCTCGGTGAGTTTTTCGCATGTTATTTGTGTATACATTGCTGAATGTGGGCATCTTAGATTTCATATGTTTACATATTCAATTACCCGATAGGTAGTGCTAATTTCGCAATTTAGCCACCAGGCGAGCTGAAGTTCTCTCTTATCTATGCTCAACATGCCGTCTTGTTTTTTTTTCGTTTGTCACTTGATTATATTTTCAACACCTTGGTGGCGCTAGTGTATTAATAACCGATTTCGTCACAAGGCAAGCTGCCTATTTAGCCACCAGGCAGCAGCCAAATTTGTTTAAATTTGTTAGGTTGAGGTGGTGCTGTTGGTGCCCTCCATATTTGATTATATTTTAAACACATAGGTGGCGTTTATTTCTCGATTTCACTGCCAGGCGAGATGCCGGTATCCGCTCACTATGTCTATTCAGTAGAACAGTGAGATATCACCACTCACATTTGTTTCATAGACATAAAAAAATATCTAATTTTTGATTATATTTAAAATTTTGTTTTTAGAATCACCGGCACACCTATCATTACAATTTATTAAATCAATAATTTTATTGTATTAAAAAATTTAATTAAGACGGATTGAAATATTTTGTGTTTTAATGCAAATTAAAATACGATCGAAATTGAGTATATATTATGTTACCTCTCACCACACCACTTTAATCCGAACAAATATTCATCGTCGCTTAATCCCTTACTACTACCGCTCTTGTATTCAGCATTGTCCGCCAGAGCGAGCTGGTGTGGGGGAAGTTTATAATGGGAACAATGCCGACCCTCGGCGCACTTTTTCGTCTGATACCAGAGATGACAGGTCGCTCTCTCACCACTCGTCTTTTAGCATTCTTACTGGTAAGATCAGATATTTAATTACATAAGGTCGCAGGATATTTTCGAGCATGCAAGAAATACGCATATATGTTTCCGCGAAATTACAAATCTGCTCAAATTTGGAGTATCGACTTGGGCCTGCTAGTCTCTGGAGGAATATAAATCCTCATAAAATACGGTAAAATAATTTGTTTTCGGTTTAATTTACTTATATACTATTTATATGTTGTGTACAGCCACCTTCACAGCAGGGTAGAGTGTACTTCCCACAAAACCAAGGGTTCAGGATGAGCATCCACCAACGGACCAGCAACCATCACGCCCAAGAATTGTGGCATGGTCTGGGTTGGTTAATTAGAATGGTTTCGTGGAGGTCCAAACTGCATTCGATCACAGTCTAAAGTTCTAGGCCTCCACAACGGGAGGAGGTATTCGAAGGATATTTGCACATGTTTAGCTCTAATGNAGGAATATAAATCCTCATAAAATACGGTAAAATAATTTGTTTTCGGTTTAATTTACTTATATACTATTTATATGTCTTGTACAACCACCTTCACAGCAGGGTAGAGTGTACTTCCCACAAAACCAAGGGTTCAGGATGAGCATCCACCAACGGACAAGCAACCATCACGCCCAAGAATTGTGGCATGGTCTGGGTTGGTTAATTAGAATGGTTTCGTGGAGGTCCAAACTGCATTCTATCACAGTCTAAAGTTCTAGGCCTCCACAACGGGAGGAGGTATTCGAAGGATATTTGCACATGTTTAGCTCTAATGAGGGAAAACATCGCTGTTGGCTCTCCATATAAACACACCACCAATACATTTTAACACATGGATCGAANGAGGGAAAACATCGCTGTTCGCTCTCCATATAAATACACCACCAATACATTTTAACACATGGATCGAATGCAGCTTAGCAAATCTGTCCCATTCAACGAAATGAAGGTATTCTAATCGAAAGGCAAGATAACGAAAATACTGTAAAACCTCATACTGGAAATATACATCACGAGAAAGAAGCCTACAAATAGCGTGTTTCAGGGTCAATATTAACGAAAAATAAGTCACCGCGTGCCCCTTCCCCCCTAAACAAGTTGCTTGCTCCGCTTCAATAAAACATTTTTTGATATTTGATGTTGGAAAAAATCACGTGCCGTGTACAGATGCGTTGTACAAATTTCTATTAAGTAAGCATGTCTCGAAAAACCAAAAAAACTGAGTTAACATCATTTCGCATCTCCCGCGGTATGCGATATGCGCAGTTAAGAATCCCATGCATTTATCTTCATCAAGGTATGGAAGCTTATCATTAAAAAAAAATTCTCGCAAGTTTAAAATCANTCGTTACCCACGTGCGGCGAAATTTCTAGTTGCCAGTGTAAGAATATAAAACTATTTATACACGCAAATAATGTACATTAGTAAGTTTTGCAAGGGAAAAAAATATATATACCGTGACAAGACGCTAGCGAAGAGGTAGAACCACCAAAAGTACGAAATCATAAAAAAATATTACCTGCGGCAAAAAAATTTCTGTATTTTAATACATTTGCATGCACTCGCTTCATTAAGAGATATATCTGATCCACGGTAAAGCACCCCGGCAGAGTCATACCACACTGCTACGTGACTTAAGCCGAATGAAAAGTGACATGCGAACATGTGTATGTATATGTGCGGACTCTAATCCACCAGGTGTCAGTAGTATTCACCCTTTATGAATTACCGCAAATCAAACACAGTTTTTTTCCTGAGATATTAGTTCACCATGCCGATGTATACCATAATACGAATTCCAGCAAAGACACGCGCATACCGGTCTCATTTACCACTCGTCGACCTCTTCGAGACTTATAGAGAATGAAAATGAAAACACAATTGCGAAAACATTAGAGCATATTGCAGCCAGTGCATTACGGAGGCTATGAGATTTTAGGGTTGTTTTAATTCCTTTATAATGCTAGCATATTAATTCTGTGTACAATTTTTTTTATAAATAAATGCTGGCTCGAAATCCACTTCTGTTTTTTTTTAATAAAAATCAAAAGTGATAATTTTTTTAATTCCAGTGATACCAAAGATAATTTGTGATGCTGTAAATATAAAAAATAAGAAAAAAAAATCTACATTCTGTATTTGCTCATACGTCAAACACACACAAACAAACATAAACATACAAAGAGCCCGAAATATCCCAATTTGCAGGCGAGACTAATATACGCATTAAAAAAACTATTAAGACAAAAACGTACGTAAAGAAGTAGATACGAGTACTATTACAGAAGTGAACGAGAGACACGTGCAGTCGTAATCTGAGAGGAGACAGGTGTAACCACAAAATCACAGTACACCAGCTGCCTTTTGCCCGGGAGGCGAGCGGACGTTACGGTAAGAACACACGTATGACATTAGCGCGGGTGTGAAGGTGAGAGAAGTGGCAGAAGCAGGCTGCCAACACAGCAGTTCGCTGCTACGCGAGCCAGGCTTGCCGATGGCTACTGCGCTACATCACTGCAGCTCTCTCTGTTTGTTGTTTCATTCTTACGTGCCTTTAGGGAGGAACACGGCCGTCCGTGAACTCGAAACTATTTTTTTATTCAGAATGTAAACATGCTCGTTTCCATGATGGTTGATGAAAAATTTTTTCTGGGGTTTGTGAGAGCAGGGTTTTCCCAATGTGTTCCCATTTCTTTTCGACTATTTTTAAATTTACCTTTAGTATATATAAGAAGAATGAAGGGTTTGCACTTTGTTTCCAGCATCTGACTCTAGAAAACACTTTACAGTTACCACCTCTGCGTATGTAACGAGAGTAGGCTGGAAGAGCCAACTACACGTAACAAGCCTGCTGAGCTACTAGCAACTGCACGGCTCAAAATTTCATGCGAAGTTAACTTCTTTTGTAAAGGACAATTTCTTAACTGTGGGCTAACTCATGCAGGAGGATCGAGCGTAAAGCGTTTTATTCTCTCGTGTTTATAATCAACAATCAGCTTGTTAACAATACTTACGGGGAAATGCAGAAGGACGAAGCAGACGACGAAGCACCACGAGAAGAGTATCTCGGGTGGGCAGAATGACAGCGGAACGTGCGAGAGGCAGTTCTACGCAGAATGACCAGGACAAAAACCTACCAACGTTAAAAAATAATAAAAAATTTACATATAAAATTGTTGGCAAATCCTAACATTGGAACATTAATTTTATTTCCTATGGAAAAAAAATTCAGTTACTCGTAACTCCTCGTCTCACTGTTATCGATTAGCCGATTACCAATAAATTTTTTATACATTACCGCACAAATAATTGAAAAACTCACGTCAAGCAAAAAAAAACTCGATATTCTAATGCCATTTTTATACCAACATGATTAAAAGTATTGCATAATAAATGCAGGACGCAACTAGCGAGATCTTTGCGTACCATATACGCCTGCTCAGCTGGACGTCCACAGCCTTGGCGCTCGTCCTTGCGACGTGCGCACAATGCAATATCACGTACGTCACTAACGGATACAGCTGACGGGCCACTCGCTTCTTACTACGTCAGTCGCGGGAGTACTCAATGGAAAATGCATTTAACGATATCAGGTGTTTTTTCTCTTAAATATAAAAATATTGCAGACGCACATTTATACCTAACACGTGGTTTTTTCTATATTTGTTAAAAGTGTATGGTGGGTTTTCTAAACGAAGAGAGCAGTAGAAGCGAAATAATATTTACTTGCCAATAGAATGGACGAGCTCGTCTGGAAGCATAACGACCGTAGATGAGAAGCGCTCGGAATATCACGAAGCAAATTCAGAAGACAGAATAGAAAGGAGGTGCGTTTCTTGCTTATATCAGATTTGGGGAACTATTTTCTTTGTATCATTCCGAAGACGGTCTATGTCCCTTCTCCGTAGACCCCACTCTCTTGTACTTAATATACGTCGATTTAAAGGAAAAATTACAGTATTCGCATAATTTTCCAAAAAATTATTTTAACACAGTTACGTAATTACGAGAAATAATTAATTTTTACATAGTTAATTTTAAGTTTTTTTGAGAAAGTCGAAAATTTTACGAAAATGTTTTCAAATTTTTATTTTCCCTCCCATTTAGGCCCCCTTTGTGGTGGATCTTTACGACGGCTGCTAGGGAAACGCTCAATAGTCAGAGCGCAGTTAAAATTCTGCGCTAGAGAATAGGGAAACGATGCAAGAAATTCCCATTAATCATGGCCCTTAGAACTTTACCTACGAATAGGGAAACATTGTAGGCAATTTCCATTGGCTGAGAGGCAGTTCCAAACAAAGTTCAAACGAATGGGAATGCAGGTGAGGACCCGCAAGTGGTGATGGACGCAGCTCTGTACAAAGTTCAAGTCGAACAACAGACAATTGGGAAGCGTGGTGAGGGCCTGCCATGGTATTAGAGACTTTAAGTGCAAATACAGTCATTACAAAAAATTTATGTTCTGTACAGTTTACCCAGGAAGCGATTAAATATACCGAAGGTCCTGGTTATATATATTTTTAAAACGAGATTATTAAATAAAATATCCACTATTCAGCTTTGGAGGAAGGACTTCATTGTTTTTTATAAATACTAGAAATTAACTTTATCCTACGAACCACATGCACCACACTTAGCATTACAAACACCACAATCAGCATCAAATGAAACACACGCGCCTCAATCAGCACCACTGGCACCACAATCACCACCACTTGCACCACAATCAGGAGTTACTTATGGGTCATCAGGGCCATTAGGTTTCATTTATGAATCATTTATGGGTAACTATGGGTAATTATGTGTCGTTAAGAGGTCATTTATGGGGTTATTATGGGTCGTTTAGCGGTCATATAGGGTTCATTAGGAGTTAGTTAGGTATCATTAGTGGTAAGTTAGGTGTCAATCTTGTGAGGGGTTGATGTGTCAGTAGTCAGTTGTCTGCTTTAAGTGTGTCCATGAGTTCAGACTGAGTAAATGTAACACAAGGACGACATATATTTTGTCATAAAAAAATTATATACTGGTAGGGCAACGATAATAAGTTAGCAGCTAGCGAGTCGGTCCCTTGTTTTTTTCAACTCATTTGGGAGGGTCCTTCCTGGTCTAACCAAAATGTGCATTGTTTTCGAATTAAAGCAATTTTTTTTTCGTAGCAACTCGCATGTAGATTTTCCTGTACATTACTACAAAACTGACTTTGGTGTAAGGGGTTAAAGATTTTTTTTTTAATTTTTAGTGTATGTAGTTTTACATTTGACGTGTCTGTATACTGTATACACTTGTGACTGACGTAATAAATATTTATGCTAGAATTTATACGTTAAGTGTGAAATATTCCAAGTCTTGTTGGCTAGCGTGAAGCCTCCTGGACGGACAGTACGCTATACGTAGCTGTGAGTGAGCCACCGGCTGCGCGCCGTCCACAGCTTGTACTTTATGAAGAGCAAAGTACAACTAACGGTCGCCAACTCGTAAATACTGCACGTAATACCAACCCACACCTGCCGTCACCGTCGCTACTGACGCTGAAACAATGCGTCATACATATGCAAGGCCTCACCTTCTGAAAAAAGAAAACCTCAGTGGTGGCTAGAGATTACGTTTCTGGGGATGACCCGCGGACTGATGTACTGGAATATTTGAACTTACCTGTGCGCTCTAGTGGGCGATACTAAAAAACTATGGCCTGTAGATGTCGTATGGTGACGAAGGGAGCTGGAAGGGGTGGAGGCCTGTCAACTAACTAGAGAATTCGAGTAATTGACCGATTAAATAACAAAAAAAAATTTGGGGAGGGTGGTGGTGAATAAACCTCCAGAATTGTTAGTTTTTTAATATTAATTTTAAATAAATATATTTTTAAAATTTTTTATATATACCTTTTTTTAAGTTTTTATCATTTTTTGGGAATTTTTGGTATTTTTTGGTTTAAGGACACGGGGTAAAGGTCATAGGTCAAGGTAATGGGTCAGTGTCACTCAGATACAATATGGTGGTTGGGTGATGTCATAACATGTCGGTCGACCTGCGCCTGGCACCTACTCCGGAATCCGTTGCCCCAGATTCATAATTTATATTCTACTGACGCCATTCGGAAACCACTAGGGTTAGACCTTTAAAACTTGGAATTGCACAAGTTCAGCAAATGTTAAATCATACAAGAGTAACATTCAAGGCCGATCGTCCAGGAAAATCAGTGTCAAGAATGACCAGACCACCACAACACCAAACAGCCATATGGTTTGAATATACCAAACGGCCATACCAGCCAGTCATACCAGTAACCAGCCGGCAGGACCGATCGACTGGCAAGATTAATGGACAATATCATCTGATACGGCAGATCAGACCAAACACACACACCAGCCGACTAGGTCGACTAGGCCAACTGACCAACAGGGCCGACAGACCATACCGACCAACCACAGATGCCTGCCTACCAGATGTTAAAGTCAAAATAAAAAAAAAATTGTTCATCAGAACCACAAATCAAAATAAAATATCAGACCTCAAAAATAAGATCTCAAATACCAGGTCCTAAAAATCAGAACTTAGATATCATTCCTTAAATATCATACATAATATATCACACCTTAAATATCAGACCTCAAAAATCAAATCTGAGATATCAGATCTCAAATATCACACCTTAAAAATCATATTTCGTATACCTGACCTCAATACCAGACATCTTAATACAGACTTGAAACTTCAGATCTTAAATTTCAGACCTTAATTATCAGACCTCAAAGATCATACCGCTAATATCAGACCTCAAGTATTCGACCTCAAAATCACGCCACATAAAGAGACCACAGACTGTTCTCAGAAATCGAACAGACCTTAAATAGATCTCAGTTGACTTTAGTCGACCCTAGATAGACATTACACTTTGGATTGAATTCTACCATTCCTTATACATTTTCTCGCAGACATTTTACCTAAAACAAACTCTTGCAGTCGATTGTATCCATTTTGAAGTAGAAAATGTTTCGTAAAACAATAGATATATTTTTAAGAAATTGAACGCACGCCGCCATGTGTATTTATTGTTCTAGTTATTCAATACACTTAACCTTTCCATGTCTGAGATGCTTGCAGATCATGGTATCATTTGATATTACCACTGTCCTTCAGTTCGGTAATGATTAAAGATATCTTCTTAATGTGCGGTAATATTCCGCTTTTTTGCAAAACGATAAAAATACTGAGGCCATTAAGAAGCCTAAACGGGTCTTCGAGAATATGAAGCCAATGTTCTTGCTGTCTTCTGCCTTCTTGATTCCGCTCGTTGCAGCCAACCTGGTGGAATAATGCAGTAGAGTATCGAGAAAATTACCGTTGTTTTCAATATCAACATATTATTCTTTTTTGTATCAATCGACTTTCTATTACTGTGCACTGAGTTTAATTTTATTGGCAGTTGAGCGGTCGTAAGTGACATTACTCGTTACAGATACTGGTTATACATTATTATTTGGAATTTTGTCCTGTTGACGTGCGATTTTGGTTAGCGTATATTTCGCAATAACCGACTGTTCCACTCGCTGTTCGTTGCTTGTATAGTTTTTAGGCCCCTAGTCTTCTGCGATTATAGTATTCAGTTGAAAAGGAACACTATACTTGCAGATCTTGATGCGTCTGTTCAAGTTATCGCTTCGAGCGAACTGCCTAGAACAGCTACCTCAGCTCAGTACCATACAAGATGCGTTTTTCAAACTTTCACTTTTCTCGTGTTAACGTGCTGTGCGACCGTTGGCGTAAACTTTGTCGCAGTATCAGCACTGCCGGTAACCTCACAAAGAGGGTACTGGTCTTGGCTCAATATTCATCAGTCTGTCGTATGCACGGATCTTCATTGCAAGGAAAGAAAACTCTTCCAAATCTATGTTTACGTCTAAAATCGTAAAATATACATGCTACTGCTTATGAAACGACACATATATATAAAGTACGGAATTTCATACTTAAAACATAATAACCTATAAACTCAAAATCCAAGACAAAGTCGGTATAATCACTTCCCTTATGATTCGTTCGTCATATGAAGAACACCGACACATAGCCAATTTATTTCCACTCTCTGTACGGAGCACATGAGTACACTGAGGAAAGTTACACATCTCTAACATCCTCACAAAAGTGGGTCCCCATTTCATAGTAATCACATACATTCCTGCACAACGGATACTGTTCTAATAAGTAATACTGCAGATTGCTTTGGATTAATATTTCTCAAAACTCAACATCGCTCAACATTGGAGGTGTTCTTAGTTATGCTTCTGTCATATGGCATAAGACCGATGCCAACTTGCCCTCTCGAATCACTTCACAAAAATCATTGCGAACGATCCATCTAGTTAAAGCATTTTTGGCACTGTTCTAGCTAGGAGTACATCTAACACTCACAGAAGGGTTTCTGCATACATGTTAAACGTTAAGCATATCAAATCAATCTCAGAAAACCCACGTAAGTTTTTCGTGCGAGAAAAAATCGCAGATAATTTGAAAACTAGCTGATACCGTCACCTATACATAATCATATATAATAATTTTATTTTCTTGTATACAAATAAAGCCCATTCGCAAATTACATATGCATAGAATTATAAAATACTTTAATTTATTCTGTACATTATTATGTGTAAACATGGGTGAGAATTCAGCTTTAGAAATTATGGCCTACTGCGATTATAAAAGGGTATATACCATAGTTTGCTATATGGAACGGACTCCGCTTGTACATTCCAAGTTTTAAGGGTCTAACTCTTGTGGTTGTCGAATTGCAACGTTGTATATTAGTCCATCCAACTGGAGTCAGCTATGATATCGCCGAAGACGAAGTCGGAATACTGGTTGCAGGTGCATCATTAAAGGAAGGATTTATCTTTATATCTTCAATACAATAAATCGCTTGTGTAAACAGGTATTTGATTTTTGAGCAGATGATTTTTTACTTAGCGGGGAAATAAATGTGTAACTAACAGCATGACGGATAATAACCAGTGGAAGTGTCCATCTTAAAATAACTTAGGAAATAGAATGCTAAAAAAAATCTTTTTAAAGGGAGCAGTATATTTACCCTCTCATCAGACAAATAAATGTGACGTGGCGCGACTATGACTTCATTATTTATCTGCAGAAGTCGAGACATCGCGTGACCAACAGCCAATCAAGTGAGAGCAGTGTGACGTTATCATTATATCACTAGCGCAGACTAGTGGCAGTGGTGGGTTAAGAGATATAGTGGTAAATAGAAAGAGAGGGTTGAGGGGAAGTGGGTTAGGTGTGATGTACTGGGAGTGGTTGTATTCCGCCATATTTACGAGAATCTAACCCGGGACCTCTTACATGTAAGTCTTTGAAATAGATAATCATTCATATTTCCATAATTTTCCTATTTTTTTTTAATTTCACATTTTTATTAACTCCGGTGTTTTTATTTTAATTTTGAATTTATTTTTAGAAATTTTCCTGATTTTGTTATTATTGTTCTTGATTTTTCGGTTTTAAGTTCATGGAAGTCCACAATATCAATCTTAGTAAAACATTTAATTTTTTCCATTTTTTAAATTTATTGTTACAAATTTCCGTGATTTTCCTCGATTTTTTTAGTTTAAGGTCACAATAATCATACAGAGTGATCGGGGTGATAAATGCAAAGAAATATGTCGGTCGGGTCCGTAATGTAAACAAATAAAAATGAATCCGACACTCATAGTGTAAAGAAACATGACCACCGTGCCTCTTGGTCCAGTAAGTTCAGGAATAGCTTTTTGGAACAGGCAAAGATTAAATTGATCTTACTGGCATCACAAACGACGATGGTGCACTTCAGTGATCTACTCTGTTCTTTCACTGGTGGTCGGATATAAGTAAAAACACAGCTGCCATGCTTGACTTTGTCACCCACATAAAACATTCGCAGTGAAGTTTAACACAGTAATTAAAACCATGGCAAGGAAGATGAGGATAACCTAATTTTCATTCTAAAATATACTACAGTAGTTTCATTTCAGACAGGCACCCAGCATCAAAATGCAGTTACGAAAGATACCTATTGCTTCCACCTAAGAAAATTGCTGATTCAGCAATGCACGAGAACTTAGTCAGATAATATTCACTAACATTTTTAAGCAAAGGATTTCTACTTAGGAGGGTGCTACTGTTGTAAAATTCCATGATCCTCTTAAAAAGTCCTGTGCTCAAAGATTTTTTCGTCCTTACAAAGCTACAGCAACGCAGTCTATCAACGTTGTTGAACCAAAGTCAAAAGAAGACAGTGATATTATCTGCTGGATCATTGTAACATATGAAGCTGGTTGTCCTGTAGCTCTCATCACCATCTTACGCCACGAACCATGTTCCAAAACTATAAATTTGGCAGAGCTCAATGGTGATATGAGAAGTGGTGACAAGTAAGACTAATTAAAGTGCTGACATATAAAATACCCTACCCAACTGCAATCGAAGTTACGAGTAATTCACTATTGATTATTGAAGGACAGGCTATAGTGCAAGCACTTGGAAAGCCCACTTATGACAAAACCTTTGGATATCTGGCGGATATTGTTGTAGCCTATGTCGAGAGGAAATATAAAGGATTCTTAAGAGTGGCTGTTCTGTTCTATAGCTACTGGAGCATATTTCCAACAATTGTATTAGACAAAGGTGTTGAAAGACATTAAGGCCCATTCAAAGACTATTCAAAGGCAAAAGTGTGCCTCTTCCAGAAAATAAAGCCCAACTTACATCCTTTCTGTCATGCCATTTGGAAAAAACAGTAATTTATGACTTGGAAGTTGAAATCGTTGGGGGATTTTTAGATGCAATGGATGCATCCAAACAATAGGAACCTATGTGTCAGGACTCCAATCGAACCCTGAAAAAGCTGACACTCATACCCTGCATACTGTGGTAAGTATGAACGAGACCATTGACGTAAGCGAAAGGAATACTGACATTTTCCTCTTGGTCCTTCACCATCGTCGGTTTCAATGTTAGGAGGAAATATACTTGTATTAGTCTGCTTAGAGAAAGCCTGTCAACCTCACAAAAACAAATCTTGTAGTGGTGTAACTTCGAACATGGCCACAATAACGAAATATGCTGCATTGTAAATCTACACTGCACACAGCAAGCTTCTCAGCAGTTAACTTGTTGTAGAATAACGTGCACACAAGCGGCAATCGAGGTTCACTGAAAATTTAGTATGAGTGAGTGAGTAGACATTTGGGCGGCTCTTAACATCGAGGTCTTGGGAGCCGATGAGGGTGAAGTGGGATGAGTATGGAGCAGCGCTGGAATGAAGGGGCGGGGTTACTGGAGATCCCCGAGTAAACCGGCC
Organism: Clitarchus hookeri; assembly: GCA_002778355.1. Classification (NCBI taxonomy): domain Eukaryota; kingdom Metazoa; phylum Arthropoda; class Insecta; order Phasmatodea; family Phasmatidae; genus Clitarchus; species Clitarchus hookeri. The sequence continues at coordinate 66,275 of NQII01005566.1, forward strand.
GACCAGCGGCATCGTCCGGCACGATTCCCACTTACGATAAAATCCGGAGTGAACCGGCAGGGGATTGAACCCGGTTAATCTGGGTGGGACCACTACACCACCACGACCCCCAGTAATATAATGGGGGTTGCCACTCTATGTTTGCAAGAAACTTTGTAACACTAAGTTGTTAACGTGTAAAGGTTAGTGGCCTTAGGTAGACAACCCACAAAACACGGGAAAATGATACCACATAATAAATATGTACACAGAGACGAAATTTTTGGGTGGTTCATTTGATGTAAGTGTGCCCATTCTCTGATTGGCTGTGCGAATTTCTGGGAACAATCCTTGTGTCGGAATGGCTACCGCGTTATGCGGAAGGTTCTTCACTAGCTGATCTCCCGATTAGCAATTCAGTTACCAGCCGCTGATTGGCGAACGACGTTCAGGCATGTTACTGGCTAGTGGCGCCATATTGCTGGCGTGTGCGGCTGGAGTTAGTGGTATAACCGGTTATTTCAACTCTGTGTTCTCAAGTACTCTGTAGGGCTACACCACTTAGCATATGACTATACACTACAGTAGTGATGGCCTGATATAGTCGATTCACGGTTACATCCAATTTTTTGAAGTCTTGCTAATGTTCTATTTCTAGAATATTCCTCCGCCTTATGCTAACAAACTTAACTTAGATTAGAAAATTATACGCGCTGCATTCGTGTGCACTCAGTGTAATCATATCTCGCGTAAGAACTATTCCTTGTTAGGCATTACCAACATACCCATTTCTCTGTTTTAATGTATATTAATTATAAATGATATATTATAATTTACATATATAATATACGCAAAAATTTAATTTAACCAAAAACAAGCTACTATTACAAGTATAAAACGCTTGTGGTACGAGGTCATCTTAGGAAACTACCAAACAAGTCAAACATGGAGTGATTTTTCGAATGTTGATTCAAAAAATGTGAAGAAACGGCGCTTAGACTATAGCAGTCACCGTAAATACACCGTTCAATTAGTCGTGTGCTAGGCGTGTTGCTGAATTGATTGATTAGTGCACTTACTTTCGAAAATGTGGAATTTTGCATTGTTTCAATTTATTCGTTTACTACAGTATTATCTTTCTCGTGTTCATTTTGCAGTCACTGTACATTAGGGGACTACCACTTATTTACTAGTGTGCCCTCTTGGTGGTACACTATACATCACCGTACTATCATAATTAATTAATGCAATGTATCCGGATTCACGCATAGTAAACGACTCTTTGCACGTTTTAAGTACAGTGAGCGCTATCTGTTTTTCACTCGCGTATCTTTCAGCCACACGTCGTATTTTTGTGTGTTACTTACCTGTCAGGGCCACTTCCCTTGTTTGAAATTTACGCATGGATAAAACGCTTCACCTGAGAGTGTTCAGACAATGCGAACTATTCTGTTAATTTAGACATGTTTATTCATAATTAGTCTCGAAAAATCGTTTACTACCTAGTGCTACAAAATTTCATGCAAACATAAAGTAGCAACCTCAATTTTATCAATGAAGCGTGATGATATTACAAGTCGCTTTTTCATAGGGTAATGATCTCCGTCATGCAAATCCCTATTCACCAAAATGTTACTGAATCGCACGTACGTTGTGATATTTTTAACTACAAGCATTTCAAAACTCGATTGTTTGAGACGCCTAACTCCTCCAATAACCACGTAAGAGAAAATTGGTAAATATATTTTCATCCTATATTTTCGTAAATAATAATCTGCTGCCAGATTTTTTCGGTGTTGTATACCTAAACTCTGTATATTTGTTAAATGTTTCTCATTCTTCTCACTTAAGAGTACATAATCCTATATATTATATACTCGCCCGTGAGCGCGTGCCTGTGATCATGTCGCACCCTCAGATCGGGTTTGAACTGGCGGCATCCTTGTCGATATCGTCGATGCCCAGTGACGTGTCTATCTTTTCCTGATAAGTATCATAGTCCGATGCCAAAGCCAGGTTTATAAAATTTTAATGGCAGTATGTATGAATACCATAAATAGAAAATAACGTAATCTAGTCTGCAAAATATCATGCATAATGGTCCAGAACTACAGGTACAAACGCTGGGAGGTGATTCCCTATGAGAAATCGAATATAAATAATTATACGAACAATTTTGTACAGAAACTCATAAGGGGGGTAGCCATCTTTGAAAATCTACATTTCAAATTGTTCTACCAGACATTAATAAATCCTACATGAGATCAAAGAGTCATTTTGTTTTTAATGTTGTATTTAACCAAGACCTGAGACCTGCGAACAGTTGTGGCATACTATCATCCCCGTATAGTGAAAAAATAGTTGGTGGCATGTTAGTATCCTACCAATGTGTGTGTAGCCCTTGGGTATTTCTTTAAAACGTCACAATCATACTAAAGTACGTTAAAGTACAAATAACGTTACCTAGATGTAAGAACATCTAGCGAGAAAACTGACCATGTTTGTAAGGGTGCACTTGGTTGCCTGCCAAGTACGCAACCCGCACTGCAAGGCAGGTCGTACTTAGTGACGAGACAGTTGCACGCGCAGCTGTGAGTGGCACTGCTAGCGTGTGTAACAGGAAGGCATTGCACTGTTAGTTCGCAACCTGGAGATACAGTACACGTGCGCATAAATGGTGGCTATGCATCACGTGTATGGTGCCACGGGTGGTAACGCAAGAGCAGCACAACGTCTGTATGAACGTACCTTTCTAAAGAGACGCCATCCAGGTCATCGGATGTTAACGTCTGTATGCAGACGGTTGTGTGAGACCGCAATATGTACAGCGAACAGGCATGACACTGACGTAATACGCAACGTCTGGGCAGCCAGGTTTGAGGAGGAAGTGTTAGAACACATCGCCGATTCGCCATCAGGTAGTCAATGTGGAATTGCTCGTACAATGCATGCGAGCCACCAAAGTGTGTTGATGATTCTGCACGAACAACAGCTACATCCGCATCACCGTGAAAAGGTGCTAGCATCACACCCAGCTGATTTCCAGCCGCGTGCCGATTTCGCTCGCTGGTTTATGCATCACTGCGCAGACGAACCTGACTTTCCTAGCTACATTCTGTGAACATACTAAACTTCTTTCACGCGTGATGACGTTCTCAACAATCGAAACAGTCACGTTTGCAACGACGTAAACCGACATGCAATGGCTGAATACCGTCATCAACTGACATTTCCTGTGAACGTCTGGGCCGGTATTGTCAGCGACAACCTCATTGGACCGTACTTCTTGCCACTACGTTTGACTAGCCACCTTTATCGAGAGTTTTTAGAGGACACACTGCCCGTTCTATTGTAGGACGTGGATTTACACACACGCCAACGTATGTGGTACCAGCATGACGGAGCCTCTGCACACTTTAGTTAGGAAGCCCGTCACCACCTTACCTCCACTTTTGGTGAGCGTTGGATAGGCAGAGGTGGGACAGTGAGGTGGCCACCACGTTCCCCAGATCTGAGTTTACTTTATTTCTTTCTGTAGGGTCTTCGCAAGACATTGGTAAACGAGACCTCAGTCAACACGGCAGGTGAACTTTAAGCCCGTATTACTGATGCCTGTACTATTATTCACAACACCCCACACATATTTGCCCGCGTCAGAGAGTCCAGTGTTCGTCGCTGTCGTTTGTATATCAAAGCTAGTGGTCGCCACTTTGAACAGTAACTGTAAAACACACACAAGGCACGTTCTCATGCACTTGCCTTCTACGGTCTTCCCCTTTGAATTAAAACTACCCGCAGAGCTGTACGTACGGACATGCTGTCCTGCCACCATTACCTGCATTCACACACCGCAGTAAAGCCGTTTTCGTACTGCCTTCCTTGTAGTGCGGGTTGCGTACGTGGCAGGCAACCAAACGCACCCTTACAAACTTTGTCGGTAGTCTCAAACGCTTTTCGCCTGAGAGTGTTACATCAAGGCAACGTGTTTTCGTGCAGTAACGTTTGATTTTGACGTCTTTAGAAAATTCCCGAAGGTATTCACACATTGGTAGGATAATTACATACCACCCTCAGTTTCTCAATGTCGGGGATGATAGTACACCACAATTGTTCGTGGGTTTCAAAGTCTTGGTTTATGAAAACATTATTCACAGAATGGCTCTGTTATCTGATGTAGGTTTCATTATTTTACAGTATAACAATTTTAAATATCGATTTTAAAGTGTGGCTACCTCCCTTACGAGTTACTGTACGGCATTGTTCGCATAACGTTTTCTATCCCATTTTTGCATAAGAAATCACCTCACAGCGTTTGTACCTGTAGTTCTAGATCATTCTGTAGTTACAGAAGTAGTTTTAAATCAGGATTTTATTAAAATGTATTTAATAGGTAAAAATATTATTTGATATCGACATAAACGAATGTCTTAGAATAATTACGTCGTAGTACTACACATAAAATCGAACTTTTTTGAAATTGATTTTGTTCCTATAAGTTATCTTCCTCGCATAGTTATGTACGAATGTGATACAGGTTAGGAGACACAAACATGTTTTGAAAAAAAAGAGTAATAAAAACATATATTTTTTTCTAAATGTTATTCTGAAATAAATTTGCGGTTTTCAGCCGTTTTACGTCAAGAAAGTTTTAAGTACTGGAAAAAACCAAGCAAAGAAACCCGTTTCCTATGCCCCGTTCTGAAGGTGACAGTTTTTTTTTTTATCTTTAGTAATTTTTCTTGTTAAAAAAACCGCACCAAACAGCATTTGTTAGACAAATAACTGCTTATGTGGCCATAGTAATAAATTCATCATCTTCTTCTCTCCAGATATAAACTGTTTTACTGTAATCGTATAAATCTTTGCTGGAGGCTGTANATCTTTAGTAATTTTTCTTGTTAAAAAAACCGCACCAAACAGCATTTGTTAGACAAATAACTGCTTATGTGGCCATAATAATAAATTCATCATCTTCTTCTCTCCAGATATAAACTGTTTTACTGTAATCGTATAAATCTTTGCTGGAGGCTGTNTAATAAATTCATCATCTTCTTCTCTCCAGATATAAACTGTTTTACTGTAATCGTATAAATCTTTGCTGGAGGCTGTATCGTTTAATTTGAAATCTACTTGCTAGAACAAACACACACAGCTATAATTTTCCCACTTAATAGCAAGCAGCCTTCAATTCAAAGCAAATCTTGAAATATAACACTTTAACAGTCAATACAAAATAATGCAGTTAAAAAATTAGCTTTTGTATTATTGTAATAATTAACAATAATGCCCTACAATTTTATTTAACTAATATGACGGTATAATTTTATCCTTTTAATATATTTTAATAAAACCTTGATTTAAAAAAATTTTTACGTTATATTATTTTACACTTAATACGTATATATGCATAGAGAGAAAGAGAGAGAGAGNTGATTTAAAAAAATTTTTACGTTATATTATTTTACACTTAATACGTATATATGCATAGAGAGAAAGAGAGAGAGAGAGGGAGAGAGATAGATAGATAGAAAGTTTAATACTATAAAATACTAGTATCCTATATGCGAAAACTGCAATTTAAAACCACTCGGATATGTGGAAGAAAGTAAAACCTAGCTTACAAAATGTTACCCCAAATTACAAGTAAAGTCCTAAATAATATCCTGTTGTAAGTTTAAATTTTGTGGAAAAACTGTTTATCATGTCACCCAGGAAAATAGGTTTTNAAATTATGATATTTTATGATCATAGGATATACGCTTTTGTGCAATTTAAAACCACTCGGATATGTGGAAGAAAGTTAAACCTAGCTTACAAAATGTTACCCCAAATTACAAGTAAATTCCTAAATAATATCCTGTTGTAAGTTTAAATTTTGTGGAAAAACTGTTTATCATGTCACCCAGGAAAATAGGTTTTAAAAAAATAGAACTAAATTTGAATGATCGTACTAGTGGAGAAAATCAAAATTGGAAAATATATATGACAAATTTAAATAATAAGGTTTTGAATCTTTAAACGTGCTGTAACGCGGCGATCAAGCATTACGCCTTCTGGATCATTTCTGGACATATTTATGCGACGTAGACAGTGCTGTCTGTATTTATGTTGTGCTGTGGCGGACTATGTTGGACAAGAGGTGGTGCATCAAGTTTATATTTGGTTTCGTCGATTGCCTCTACTGCGGTTGAGACTGTCGTCTGTTTCGTTGTGGTGCTAGTGTCGCTTTACTCTATGTTATTGTGGAGGGGATAGGGGTGTTGCCCTGGGGTTTGTTGGGGACGGAAAGAAGGGCTTTTCGTTTTCATCCTTCGATTGATTCACTTGATCGTGGAGCTCTGCTGAGCAGCTGACGTTCGGAGACAAAGGTATGCGCCATTCGGGTCTTTTTTTAAATGATAAAATGCTTTGGGCAATTAGAGTTAGTTAAGTCATATTCGTGTGGGCATTTAAACTTTTTGCCAGCCCAGTATATGCGTCGCCTGGTGTTCCTTTTTTTCCAAATAGTATTTGTTATATTTATACGTCACGCATTTTGTTGTGTCTCTTTGACTTGAATCGGATGCATTATTGCGTCGCAGCAGTAGTAGGTGAAGATTGCAGTAGGCTTTATCTCCCGTAAACTTAATTAACCATATCCTGCGTGTGTGTAGTGGGCTAAGTTGTTGGACGCAATGCACACGCTGGTGAGTTCATTGCAATTATAGTAAAGTTTCTTGAAATGGGGCCTGTTACGTATATGGCCGCCTTTGCTCCCGACCGTTGTCGTTTATATTTCATAACATCTCATTTCGTTCATATTAATTTATAAGAGTCTGTGTATACACCAGTTCCAAAATAATGTGAGATTTTCCTGAGCTGACACGGATACTTTTTTTTTGTAAAGGAGTGAAACTTTTTCCATATATAAAACCAATCAATGCCAATAATTTACTTAGGTTTTCATTAATGTTAGAGGTTTTTCTATTTCTACGCCTTGTGATTTTCATAGCGTATCAGGACTCATGTATACTACTCTACAATGCCAATTATATACTAGTTTGATTGAAGCAGGTGTTTTTCGTGTAATGGAAGAATGTTGTCTGCGTTCATTCACCACGCCCTGATCATCTCTGCTACGTTTTTTTGCTATACGAACTTCATATAACCCCACCCTTCCAGCGCAATTACAAACAAACGTTATTTTTCTATTTAAAGAGGCCAAACGCAGATCCACACAGTGTAAAGCAACTTCCGTAACTTCGTATTAATAATAGAGGCTCCACTATAAAGCTATTTTGGAATGATCATCGCCTACGGCCAATGATGACATAAACTTTTAAATCTGTAATATGTACTGANTTGGAATGATCATCGCCTACGGCCAATGATGACATAAACTTTTAAATCTGTAATATGTACTGAGTATTTTTACATTAGTAGATAATGTAATTCAGTCGACAACTCCGATCTCCGGTAAGCAGTGACGAATGAAATCATGGACCGTGGACGCAGAACGATCTAACAGAGGAAGCTGAGTGCACTAGTTCACCAACCGTCCTGTACAAGCGCTGCATCACACCAGCACGATCTGGCATCTGGCATCCCACCTATTAAGTAACATGTCTTGGTCTTGCTAATAGTAAAGCGATGTGTGGCATTTAAGTGGGACCCACAGCCACGCGATGTACTTTTTTTTTTGGTATTGGTATTGGAATTTATTAGGGCTTATTAACGTCTCCCGGTAATTGCCTGAAGGCTTATCAGGTGACGGATTACAAACTATCCCATGACCTTACTTAAATGTACACCCATGCATTACCTGGGATTCAAACCCAGAACCTCCCGCACCCCAGACCGGCGGCGCACCAACCGACTGCGTCACAGGATGTCAGCACCCACAATATACGTGTTTTTAAACTACATGTCGAAATTCAATAAGAAAACATAGTAGCAAAATGTTCGGAAAATTGATCTTGTATTTTTAAATCAAATTTTAAATTGGCAAAATAGCGCCGGGAGTGTGCAACTTCACGTACAGACGTGCACAACATGTTGCATATCACGAAGGCAAAGGGAACAGGTCCACTATGCGAAGAGCGCATTTACATAGTGCACCATAAACACGAGGTATGTGGTCGTCCGCTAGTGGTTGCTTGTCAGTGTACGTGTGTCAAACTACATGAACAATGGGAGATTAGCAGTTGAGTAGAAGAGACTGCCAGAAGTGATTGCATTTTATTTCCAATTACACACAAAATGCAGTATTGGCAACGTAGGGTCGCTTAATATATTTTCAAGGTGGCATATGTACTGCCGGTCGCCGCATGGCGCACCAGTTCCGATCGCCTTTGTGATACGCAACTTCTGCACGTAGTTACGTGATTTGCGGATTCCCGATGCCGTTTTGCTACCACCAATTAAAATAAAAAAAATATTCGATGGATTTTCCGAACATTTTATTTCTAGGAATTATTATTTATATTAGCCCATATATGCCGTGGTTTGAACATCGACTAGTAGTTTTAAATCGCCTTGTATACGTTCATTATTGACTGCAGTCATAGCAGATTTTCCTCATGCAGGTTCAGCGATACGGCCGCGGTAGTGTAGTGGGATTTTCGCTTGTGGGAACCGTGCTGGGCGATATCGTGGGTGGGTGGGTTTTTCTCGGTGATCTCCCGTCTCCTCCGTCCTTGCTCCATACTCACCTCGTTTCACCCTCATCGCTTCTCAATACCTCAATGTTAAGAGCCACCAAAATACTCGTATCTTCACTCACTTACTCACTCATTCACTCAATCGTGGAATTTAATTCCAATCCGACAATATCATTATCCGATAAAAATCCAAAAATTGCAATTCTCGGGGGAGACGATCACCCAGATCGCTTTCCTTGCGTACACCCTGGTGTTGGTGACGTTTCGATAAAATTGTTCCATAATAAATGTCATAGCGCACCTTATCGAAGTCATTCACTTTAAATCCCAACATTTAATTTATTTCGTTATATTTAAAGCAATAAAATTTTTGATTGATATATATTTACAACAATAAGGTAATATTACATATTTTATTTGTTTTAGGTTGAATAGTTTTCGCGATATTTTGTAAACAACATTTGCCAAAATATTTTCAGGCCGGAAGACCAAGAAGCAGAAATGGAAAATAGCTAAATTTTTTCCATTTCTCCCTCAAAATACCCAGTTTTAAACTTAAAATTTTTATATTTGTGTGCCTGCAACCGAAGTCATGACTTCCATCGCTGACTCCAGCTGCACTGCCTACGCTGTAGACCATTATGGTTAAGTCCTCAAAACTTGCAATGCACAAGTACAGCACAAGCTGAATCAGCTCCATAAAGCATCCAGTGTTCCACGAAATGTAGCTGTCCAAATCGTCACAAATCCAAGATGTTTCACAATATAATATGGTAGTTCGGAAAGTCATCGCAATTTATGCAAACACATGAAATAAGTTAGATAAAAAAAATTCCATTAATGACATCCTTATGAAATACTCAGCCAGTATTATAACATGTTTTTTGGAGTACAGAAATACATATTAGACCTTATAGATATTGTGCGAATAGTTATAATAATTTTACAAATCAACAATTAATCACGAGATTATGAAACATTGACATAAGTTAGAGAACGCCCAGATTAAAACGACGGGGACGCTTAATTTGTAAACATCCATGTACTTTATTCAGTACAGTACTTGGAAATAAAAATAGTGTAATGTTTTAAAGAAGTAAAAGATTCATCGCGGACTGTAGAAAAACGCTGAACTGCCCATAGTCGAAGGTTACCAAGATATGAAGATATATACCCAAACAGATTTGCTCTCTACCCACGATAGTAATTTCCATTCTCTCCCTTTTCCGGTGTCAGCTGTGTCGCATCAAACCACATCGCACTCCCGCCCACAAAACAGTACCTCGGGATATCGTAAAACATCACTAAGCATTCTACTGTGCATTCGTAGCAAACATGCGCTTCGCAGCACACAGAAACTTGGAAATTACGCAACTTATTGACCCATAACAAAGAGTTTGCGAGAAACTGGGAGTACGCGACAGGCCATAACAGCCCGCCTAGATCCTTTTATTCCGCCAGCCCTCGTTCGACTCTCTTTTCAGTCACATAGCGTACTAAAAAATTTACAACTAAAATTGTTACCACATTTTTTAAGCAGTTTCTGCGATATCTTGTAGACTGTATTCTAATTAATGCCCTTTCAAATCTGTCTCTAGACTCAGTTCAGTTGTATTTTGCGCTTTGGTAAACTACTGGTAAAATTTACATTCACTGAATATTTGGGAATGGTACTGGCGTACAAAATGGCGACTAATTGTGTATAAACTCAGCTCCTTTCATCCATAGATATTTACCGTCACTGTATCCCAGTTTTCAGGGACGAGATGGCCTAAGCTCCTTCTGGCCACTGGCGCTCCAAGCGCACGGCATAGTTAACACAGTCTCCAACGGAGTGGAAAGGACCAGAATACGAAATAACACAAAATTTATTTTCACAAAAATCAATTGTGACATTTTCGTCGCAGTGTTTGTACCAGAGCAATCCCGAGTTTTCTTATCAGCGTATTTTGGAATTTGGGCTGTGCTTAGGCGTAGTGCATTGTCTAGCCATTTGAAATGCTTTGGAGAGCTACCTAGCTGGATTATAAATTATACTGTTTTAAAAACTTTAACTGTTGATATCCGGTCCATAATATTTTATAAATGCCTTTATTTACTAGAAACGCGTTTACAATAAAGCAAAACTTATTATTTTGTGGAATCTCACGCTACCGTTTTCTAGCAGCTTCCAATCTGTTTTAGTTCGCATTGCCAGTGTTTGCCACTGCATGCGCTAGTGGGCTTCTGTCTATATGGTGTGGAGCTTAGCAAGGGAAAGGGATTATACGGAAGGGGGGTGGCGAGTTGTGCGCAAGAAGAGGGGAGTTATGGACTTGGTTCAGGCAAGTCGCCATGCGTTGAAGAGTCGATATGCCCGGTTATATAATAAACAGATGGTTCTTGTCAAGATCCTAGTTCTCAGCATTTCGGCTTTTGATTTTAGCAGTGCTTAATGTGCTGCGAATTGGGTAAATGAGGCACACAATTTTGTTGTGCAGCATTATTAAGTGCACGAAGTTTTTATACAATTCACTGCAGTAGGCCTATGCCTCCTTTCTTGGGCGAGCATCAGCGGGTATTTCCGTGAAGATAGCGCAGAAACCCTGAGGCCATGGAACTGAGTCCTGGCGAGTAGTGTGGGGCATAACTCCTGCTAATCAGTTTTACGCAATGTGATGTCACTTGGTTCTGGTTACCGTACCAAGTACCAGAGGAAATGAAGTTGAATCCTACTTTCTGAGTTTTGAATCCCAAGGAAACATACTAATTGAAAATAACATTGAGTGTAAGGAGTAGTTTGTTGTTTTGTAAATAAATTAATTTCGTAGCTTACAACTGCCTGAAATTGACATTATTTGCTGAAAAAAGAGTTGTGGTCAAGTTACTCATGCCACACTTTGGTTTACCTGTATGCTCAGTGATAAGTTCGTGATGTCACAGTTGGGAAATAGTAAACACATCTTTATGGTAGGGCATGGCTTACACTTGGAATTTAAATGTGTTTGCATTTGTACAACTGGGTAAATAGAAGCAATATAAATTTACTGAGTGGTACATGCGTACACTAGGTGGAAAACAGGATACGTCGGAAGAAAGCGTGTTGTTTGCAGTCTAATTACCTGAGATCTATTGTTTACCTCTATGTTTTGACTGATTTAATATTAGAATTATTGCACTGTAAAAATTGCTTCTATAGGTTCAGTCATACACCCAGATTTAACCTCTGTACAGACAACATATACAAGTACTCTTTTTTAACAATTGGGTAAATGAAGAAATGATAAATGTGTTGTAAAAGCTTTACATAAATTTGAAACTAATGTAATGTTTGATGGTGCTTTTAACCCAAACACTATTTGATTAGGTTTGTCGTTTTTTATAACAGTTACTGTTTAAAAAATCACATTTACTGTGCATTTTTTGGGGGCAAAAAACAGTGATGAACATTGTATTGGTTTTGAAGTTGTGTGGTAAAAAATTTGAGGATATGCGATACCAGTTTTTATTCTTATCATAGTTATTTAGCATTTTTATTTATTGTTACAGATGTATTGCTTCTACCATGGCAGTGTCATTTGGAAGTTCAACTTTATATCAAGATGTATACGGAGTAACTAACTTGCATTATTGTGATGTTAAGCAAATAAATATCTTCAACAAGATTCCTTTCCATCTTTCCATCTGCAGATCCATGTCTTGTCTCTCTAACTGCTCTAGTGTTTAAATATATGTTAGGAAGGGTTTCTACAACAGAGAGAGCCCAGTTTTAGCTTTGCAGAGGCTCTTTATACATAAACAAATTATAAAATATATACTCTATATAGTGGAAAACATAAGGTACGTAGTGTTAAAATGTAACACATACAGTAGACTCCCGATTATCCGAGCCCCGGTCAACCGAGCCTCCGGGTTAACCGAGCTAGTCATCGGAAGATACAAAATAAAAATAATGCTCTCAAAAGCAGGACAATTAGGATGAGAAGCGATGTTTCTTTGTTTGACGTGCAAGGTTGAGAAATCGGCTATTGCTAGGTGCCATATGTTTCCTGTATTGGCTGTTGTTAGGTCGAGCTGTCATTTCGTGCGAATTTGAAGGGAACTAATTCTAGGAATGCTGGCCCACCCGAATCGTCGGGTTTACTGGGAACTGCTCATATTGTCCCAGGCATCTGGCGCTGTCAGTTGCCTCTGTGCTCTCCGTAAAGGTGGTTGTGTTAGTGATTTTAACATCTGTGCTTTTATTGATTTCTTTGTTTCATTATGAGTGGAAAACGGAAGAGAGTTGTAGTTTCTCTTGAAACAAAATGTAGTGCATTGAAACGGTTAGACAGTGGCGAAGCAATTAAAAAGGTGGCTGCCGAGTTGGGAGTTGGGGAAGTGACTGTTGGGGACTGGAGACGTAACCGGAAAGAAATCGAAAACTTTGTCAACAAAAGTGTGAGTGGTGGCAGTGGCTTGAGTCGAAAGACTTTGAAGAAGGGCGACTATGAGCAGACGTCTGAAGCTCTTTTTTTGTGGTTTTCACAGCTTCGAGGGATGGGTAGTCCTGTGAGTGGCCCAATGCTTCAAGCTAAGGCGCTCGAGTTCCACAAGAACTTTAAAGACGGCGATGAAAAATTCACTGCAAGCGATGGTTGGCTGGACAGGTGGAAAAAGAAATATGGCATAAGACAGCTGAACATTAGTGGGGAAAAATTGTCGGCTGACTCGTCTGAAATTGCGGAATTCCAGAAAAAAATGGAAGAAATCATTTTTGAGGAGGGATTAACCTCAGATCAAATCTTTAACTCAGATGAAACTGGTCTTAACTTTCGAATGCTACCTTCAAAAACCTTAGCAGCAAAATCTGAAAAAACTGCTCCCGGATTTAAAAAGAGTAAAGAGAGAGTCACAATTCTGGCTACCTGCAATTCTTCGGGTTCTTTGAAACTAAAGCCTCTGCTTATTGGAAAGTCTAAGAACCCAAGGGCCTTTAAAAATATAAAAGTCAATTGTCTGCCAACAATGTACCGCAACCAAAGAAATGCATGGATGGAAAGCAAGATTTTTAGTGACTGGTTTTTCAATGAATTTGTTCCTGTCACTGAAGCATTTTTGAAAAAAAAGAAGCTCCCCAGGAAAGCTATTTTATTACTAGACAATGCGCCATGTCACCCAGATGCCCAAGAGCTGTGCAGTGGTGATATTAAAACGATATTTCTACCCCCTAATGTGACATCGCTCATTCAACCTCTAGACCAAGGAGTTCTCGAAACGATGAAGAGAATTTACCGTCGAAGGCTTCTCCAGATGTTGATTACAAAATTAGATGACGGAATGACTGTCAAGGAAGCCTTAAAGCAAGTCACAATGAAAGATGTTGCGTACTGGATTGCTTCAGCGTGGGATGAGGTAAAACCTACCACCATTCAAAAGTCCTGGAAAAATTTATTTGGCTTAGATGGACAACCCAAACAAGTGCCAGAACAGGAGAATGTGAACGAACTAGTTCAACTGGCCAATGAGCTACCTGTTGAAAATCAAATCAACAGCGACGACATTCATGATTGGTGCAGTGCAGATGTCCAGATGGAGATTACCGATGAGGAAATTATCGATATGGTTACCAATCCTAAGCACAGTGAAGAAGACGACACGGACGAGATAACTCCAAAATTATCACATTCTGATGGGTTGAAATCGATCAACGCTGCTCTTGCTTACATAGAGCAACAAGAAGAGTGTAGGCCACATGACATACTAACTTTTCAGCGTTGGCGTAACATCGCATCATCCAAGAGAGGACAGAGGTTAACTCAGAAAACAATAAAAGACTTTTTTAAGTACTAATATGTAATCTCATGTTTGCACTAACTTACAGGTTTATTTTACGATTTTCAATTATGTACAATATAGCAGTTTTTACATTCTTAACATTTTTTTCATGTTTTTAACACAATAATACCTAACCTCCGTATTATCCGAGTTTTACCGTATCCGAGGTGATCTCGGTCCCAATTACCTCGGATAATCGGGAGTCTACTGTATTTTAATAGGCTGCTAGCTTTTGCACACGACTTTGTCCGCGTGGAATTTGTATTTTCATTACAAATTTTTTAAACGGTAAGTTTGTCTTTAAAATAGAATACGTATTTGAAAACAAATAGTTGAATTATTTGCATGCTAAAAATAAGAGAATTGTTGCTGTTGTCAGGAGTCATTTGTAATCGGCCGTGTCAGCATGTCAGGTATGCTCATTACAATACTTATTTTTAAACAATGTTCTTCATCATGTTAGAGCGCAGCACCAAAACAACCAGGCTGAGGGGCGAGCTTACACGTGAGTAAGCCACGCAAAACTAACCGTAAGCGAAACATTCCTACCCCTAGTTCACTACTGCGAATTTGAGAATTTGCTCCTGCTACTTATTTATCATCATCGTGAAGCACAATTTCATGGTAAAATTCAGTCTCTTGAATTCAAAACGAATGCCATTACAAAACAATGGAATACGCGGCATTAACACAGTTTCTCCCTGAGCCGATCCAGTTAAATTAGTGGTATCGGCTACATTGCGATGTAATACTTTGACGTATGAGCTACATAACAGGTATTCCCAACTACAGTATATATTTTTTAATAAAAATATATGTAAATACAAACAAAAACGAGTCGGTTCAGTAAACACCAAAATCAATCCAAACAGAGTTTNGCAGCCTAGTGCCATTACAGAATTTCTGTGGCTTCGAATTTATGAGCTACATAACAGGTATTCCCAACTACAGTATATATTTTTTAATAAAAATATATGTAAATACAAACAAAAACGAGTCGGTTCAGTAAACACCAAAATCAATCCAAACAGAGTTTCTTTAAATTTTGTAGGTGAAGTTATATTGTTTAAAAGACTGGTCTCTTGAAGATCAATAAACCCTTATATTTTTTAAATTAGGTTATTTTGTAGTTCTTCGTATATTATACATATATTTATTTATGTAATTAGTATGGTATGATTTATTCAGGTTCTTTTACGTTTAGAATTGGTTATTTACGTTAATATTTATTATTATTTCTTGATTGATTTCCATTAAATTTGATTATTTTCCAACCAAATAATAAAGTTGTTACAACTTTATTATTTGGTTGAAAAATTTAGATTTCTATGGGTTTTATTTAATTTATTTCTTCATTAATTATCTATTATAGAAGGGATTATAAAAGGGTATTTATTTATCAATCGTTTTATTATTTTAGTTTTAATATTGCTTTTTTATAATATTTATCATTATAAGTCGTAATAAAGTCAGAATTTTGTTAGGTTGAGATTTCTTATTGTTTTGTTATTTATTACCTGACGACGATTTATCAATAGTCCAAAGATCAAGATAAATAATGGTATTCGTATATTGAGAATGATACTATAGTGAAGGTATCAGTATGGCATCGAGAATTCTACCGTATGACGATGACGACACCGTACTTCCAGGTATTCAACATGGAGGATAATCCTTTTGTTAAGTCCATAAAATTACATCCTAACGCAAAAATTCCTGCATACGCAACTGATGGTTCTGCAAGCGCTGATCTGTACGCAGTATAAGAAACTTGTATTCTACCTGGTGAACATCGGCCTATACCTCTAGGTCTTACGTTGGAATATCCACGTGGGCACTTTAGGTGTAGGACCACGAGCACATCTACGGGCCTACGAGGGTTACAGCTTTACGCCAGCGTGTGTGATACAGACTACAGGGGAGGACTAGACTACAGGGGAGAACTGCACGTGTGTCACTACAATTCGTCCAGGGAAGCGATAGTCGCCGAACCTGGCCAGCGGGAGGCACAACTTCCCGTGTTGCCATACAGCAAGGCCATTTTCAAAGAAGTCCCTCTACTCGTCTCGACCATCAGAGGACGAGGCGGATTTGGCAGTTCGGGGGAATAAGAAGAGGTTCTCTGGCAATCTTAGCAGTAGCGGTGTTAGCAAATATTTTCCTACCATTAACTGTAGTTGCACAATTTGGATGGCAGTATATACATGCAAAACACGCAGCCATTAGTAGAAAGCAGGTTATTTGTGATAGTCCACCTCCTCCTAAGAAAGCCAAACTTAACTTGTGCTCGTTACATAAGAAGGGAGATCCGAAACACAAAGTTAAAAAGGGATTAAAATTTGCCTCGGATGTTGCCAGGTACGTTTATGACTTTTTTTGCCTCGTTTCCGGCTACGTGCTTGATATACGATTCAGGTCCCTTGGACATAATTAGTTTATTGGCCGATCGATTACAAGAAGCAACCATAACTTTGCGGATAGATATGGCATGAATCCTACGGGCGGTTCAGGTGTCGCAAATTATATATTCCTGTTCAGACAACTCGAACTGGAACAGCTGGTTAGATGCTCTTCAGAAGCCCGATACCCCATGATATCGCCTTTTTCGACTCCAGTCGAGGAGAGCATATTTGTTACTTCGACAGCTGCATCAGAGACAAAACGAAACCACTCGTAGCCGATTCTGTAGATTCAGTGCCGTCTACCGCCACAGGGAACAGCGGGGAATGTCCACATCGTCCACAATTGCCTTTGGCGGTAAAGTCGATGCAGAAGCCGACTACTTGACGGGATGCGACTTAAGCTTCGGAATCCCCGCTATGCGAAGTGCTCCTTCGAACTCTCTTGGGAGTACTTCTACAATCTCCTCGTGTATTTAAGTAAAAGACGGCAACACACGCTCTCGCTCGTTTTCCCTGCCGGGTGTTTCAAAGCCGCAAATGTTGCAATTCTAATTTTTCCCGGTGAACCAGATATTGAATTTGTCAGCCAAGAACGTTTGGTAAGCGTATACCCAGTAGACTCAGATATTTTTCAATCTGAATCTACCCACTACAAACTTGAACAGGGCCGCATGCCGGCTGTTCGTAGAGGATGGGAAGCTGGTGAACTTGAAACGAGAGCCAGGGCTTGTTACGGACGACCCAGCATAGATGCAATTTGTAGTAAAAAGAAAATCTGTCCTTCCGACCTAACTCAAGTTTTCGTGACGTTTGTTTGTACCTCTTTGACCCTACTAACTAAGTCGGTGTGGTGGAATTCTAATCCGCGCTTGGCGAGTCTGAATAAGAACACCGTATCTCAGGGAGTAGAGATCGCCGAGTGGCTGATTAATACTTTACCTTATACTGAACTTATATATTACGTAAAGGGTGAGCATCCAACATTTAAGCCCGAACGTATTCTATTCAGCGCCATCAAAGAGCCATTCGACGAATATTATATGACCGTTGATGAATCACGAGAGTTAGTAGAAAACTTGTTAGCTTATAAATTTAATGTAGACAAAGTTAAGCTATTAGAATTCAAAAAGAACTTCTTCAATGTTATCACTTTGCAAGCTGACAAGAATAATGTGCTCGTGATAGTTTCACCACCCTCGTCCTACATGTCTGCGTTCGTTACCATGGCAATAAAAAATAATTATTTTATCTCGTATCTCGGGAAACACTCAACGAATTCTTCCACGAATTGGCGAATCTGTTATACGGTTGTAGGCCATAATAATAAATGTATTTTTTTTTAAGTAGGACACGCTATTTCTTGAATGGCGGCAATAAAAACATTTTAGTTTTAAGGGGGAAATTTACGAGACAATGTAATCTATTTTGACTTTACTTTGTGTATTGGCAGTACAAAATCATCGAAATTGCTGCTACATTAAATTTGTCCTCCATTTAAGAAAATCGTGACATGTAAATAATGGAAGTTTTTTGCCATGTCTCGAGGACCAATCAACCGGTTCCCACCAAATGTTAAATGCTACAGAGGGCCATGTAAACTTTCATGATTTAAGTTGGTCAGACAACGATGTTCAAAATGGCACCTTAATAAATCATTTAGGTAAGTTTGACATACAGGCTACATTAAACAATTTAACCAAATTCAACCAAAATTTGTATGTAAACATTATACATTAGAAGCATCGTATATAGAGAGTTTTTTCCGGCAGTATTGTACGATAGCATCAAATAAGAAAATAAAATTTTTTATGTAATATTTTAAGGACCAAACAACCCACTTCCATCAAATTATTCACACAAGTAGCGTACCTTACGCCATGTAAACTTACATATTTTATGTGGTTCAGTCACATATTTTCAAAATAAAAGTCCTGTAATTATTTAAGGTAAGTAAACCCTATAATTTGACTCATAAGACTAATTAAATCTGAAGTTGATGCTCCGAATCCGACCTCCGTAATGCAGTGGATTGCACGCTAACTTATAGTACAAGGCTTTATAGGTTAAAGTCCCTGGTATGTCATGTGTGTATTTGTAGATTTCTCACTACTGTTGCGTAAGTTTCTGGTTTCATTTATAAAGTTATTTCTTTCAAAGAGAAGTGAAGTCCTTCTTACCAACTCAGCTTTAAAGATATTTTAAAAAATTTAATTGCAGCTATGTTGAGGAAAGTAGGTTCTTTAATTATATCAGTACCTTCTTCTTTGATATTTATTCCTATAATTACAATATTAATAGCCGAATTGATTTGCTCATTTTGAATTTAATTTTAAGAAAATTATTGCTTTATCTACTATACGTCGGTTGGGTTTAATAATATCTTTTCATTCTTCTGGTTATTTTTATTTGGCTTATAATAATTTATTAACTCATGCTCTCTTTGAGGCTTTTTATTTTTATGTTCAGGAGTTTATTCATAGATTTAAGGATTGTCGAGATATTTGTTATTTGGGTGATTTATTTTTACACATACCTCATACTTGTTTGTGTTTGTTTATGCTAGCTTGTGTTTATGTGGTGTGCTTTATTTATCTAGTTTTTTTCTAAGGATTTAATTTTTAGAGGCGTATTCCCTTCGTTATATTAAAATTTTTGCTTATTTTATTTATTATTTTTATTCTAGTTTGAACTGTAAGTTATAGATTTAATTTAATTTATTATTTTAATATTAAACATTTTTATATATACTTGTAATTTTGTTTTATATGAGAAATTGATTATATTTAAGAGTATAATTATCATAACTATAGTTTCGGTGTTTGGTGGATGTACAACAAAATGAATTGTATTACCTGCTCCTAATATTACCTCAAAATTTTTAATAGATAGTTATTATTATTAGTTTGTTAGGTACTTGGGTAATTTATTTAATTCTTAAATTCAGTTAATTTGATCTTAATTATAATTCTAATTACATTTTTTATTTTTGAAAAATATTAAAATCCCGAAAATCCGAAATTTTGGATAATTCAAATATAATTTTAAGTTAATTGACTTTAAAATTAATTTTTCGTTAAAAAAAAATAAATTTAAAAAAAATTATTATTAAATTTAAAAATTAATTTTACGCTGTAATTAAGCATAACAAAATCAAAATAAATGAAGTGCGTATGTACAATTTACATTAAAAATCGATTCAAATTATAGAGTTACCCCTAAGAAATTGTTATTACACTTACTTATATAGTGGATGCATAACATAATCATTTAAAAACTTTTTCTATTTATTTGGGTTACTGTTTTATTTGTTTGAAAACACAGCAACTTGCACTTAGTTAGAAAAATTAGTAAACTAAATTTGTTTGATGAAGCAATGTTACACCAGCTTCGCATCCATCCCGTCAGTCGGCGTGGCGGCCGTGTGCTTTTATACATAGCACATTGCCAATTCAAATGTATTTGCTATGTATTTTACACATGTTGGATAATCTGAATTTTAGCGAAACTGAACAGGCTTCAGTCCCAATTAGCTCTGATTTCCGCGGTTCTCCTAAGGTTTGTACCTTACTTGAAACCAGGCCCGGCTTCGCCCGCACACAATTCAGTTTTTTACAGCCATACACTAATAAATACATTGGAAAAAGACAATAACAATATTAAATGATAGTGGATTAGTTAACTACAATCATATATAACATACATACATACATACAAACACGTAAACGCCTGTCTCCCAGAGAGTTAGGCAGAGATTATGGACCTCCATTTACCACGATCCTTACATACCTACCTCCTTCGCTTTATTCAAATTCATAAATCTTTAATATAACAAATTTATATGATAGTGGTTAAGAAAACGTCTTTGCAGTCAACATTAATAGTTTTGCCTGCAACTGCCAGCACAAAAAGATTTCTGTTTGACGCGACGTGCGAAAAACATGCTCCACTCAAATCCACTTCAGCCACATTAAGTGTTTGACCCTGAGCCTTATTTATGGTCATAACAAAACAAGCTCTTATGAGAAATTGAACTCTTTTATAATTAAAACCCAAATCCGAGGGAATCATTGGTATTCTGGGTTTTAAAACAGTTTCTGCAGTACCGCAGTCAGTTAGAATAGTACCTTCAATGAAATAACTTTTTAAACTTTTTATTTGTGATCTAGTCCCGTTGCATAACTTCGGTAGATTTATATTTCGTAATAAAATTATGGGAGCTCCAAATTTTTAAATCAGTTTGTGTGGTGGCATGCCAGAAGAATTCAATGAAATAAGAAATTCTGTGAGATAGTGCACAGCTTCTTCACTGTCGGGTACTGTATCTACTGAGTAATAGACTTGTGTTTGCTCTGAAAATTATCTCAATATCAATATTACTTACGTATGTAAGTGCACGATAAATAACCAATACTATTTATAAGAACAAAACCATTGTTTAATCTTATCTTTCTATCTTACCTATTTAATATTTACACGTGCCTAAACCGAACGAAATAAACAATTATTTAAATGAAACATAACAAAACAACCAAGTACCTCTTAACCTGTATGTACTGCGCCACAACGGCTATCACCGACGTTTTAAGAGTTAAAAGAAAGTTTTAAAAACGCTGAATAGCTTGTGCTAAAATCCGTAAAAAAGACAGAATTGCCTTAATTACATCCAAGTCTTGCTGAAAAGCCCGTTTTAAATATTGCAGGATTTAAGACACAAAGAAATAAGAAAAAAAAAACACCAAGTCACGCTGAAAAGCACGTTTTCCAGAATCTGATACAAATAAACCAACTTTGAATTACGTAAGTAGGTACCTAAACAACAATATAAAATTTTACTATCAAATCGCGCTGAAAAGGACGTTTTAAAAATTGCAGGATATAAGACCGAAAGAAATTAGAAAAATACGCCCAAGTTACGATGAAAAAACATTTTATTAATTGCTAATTGACTAATACTAAGGAACCTTGAATTACCTACACAAACAACGTATAGGTACAAAATTTATGACCAAGGCGCGATAAAAAGCGACACGACAAAACGACAACGTCTGCCTTCACGCGAGTTACGTTTGTTTTTACTGCGTAAATTAATTGTTAATACGCTTNGTTACGTTTGTTTTTACTGCGTAAATTAATTGTTAATACGCTTATTACTAATGATCTGTTTAAGACAGATACATGCTACCATTGACAGATTTTTATATCGTTTAATTATACATAGTTCTTTCGTACATGATTTTNGAATAGGTACAAAATTTATGACCAAGGCGCGATAAAAAGCGACACGACAAAACGACAACGTCTGCCTTCACGCGAATTACGTTTGTTTTTACTGCGTAAATTAATTGTTAATACGCTTATTACTAATGATCTATTTAAGACAGATACATGCTACCATTGACAGATTTTTATATCGTTTAATTATACATAGTTCTTTCGTACATGATTTTNTTTAAGACAGATACATGCTACCATTGACAGATTTTTATATCGTTTAATTATACATAGTTCTTTCGTACATGATTTTGTTATATCTCTAAACATTAGGCAGCGTATTCCATTAGAGCGTGCTGGCGGTAAACTTTTTCCAGAATTGATTCACTAAAACCATTAATTCTCAGCTACTATAAGTGCTATGGCAATTTTTAATACACACAAACCTTCCTCGATAAATGCAGATCATAACAGTAAAAATCGCATCCATTTCCGTTCTGTGGTTCTCGAGAATAGCGCAGTCACAGACGGACAGACGCACGCCAGGTACTTCCTTTTATACTATGTAGTGAACAGCTATTAAGATTCTTCTTATCCTTAAATTTTTAGTTTAAAGTTTAAACATTATAGTGAGTATTGTTGGTTTGAGTTATTAGGTCAGGAGTGGTTATATTCATTGCTGAGCAAATACGCTATTTTAAATTTTAAAAAATTTAATTTGAGTTTTAATTTAAGTTTAATTTTTGTTTTCTTTTGATTTATCTTTTATATTTATTTCATTAGCATAAATTATATATATCTTAATATTGAAAATACGTAGGTTGTTTTATTTATATTGCAAATATATATAAGATAAATTTTAATTTTACAATGAAAATTTAATATTTTGTTTAATTTCATTTAAATTCTAGCTGTGCCCACAGCTCCGCTTGCGTGGACTAAAGAATTATTGTTTAGTTTTTTTTTTAATTAAGTTGAATTTTACTTAGTTTTAATCTTTTATTCTCTATAAATATTATAAAACTCAACGTCTCGCTGAATTAAAAGATAAAACACTTATTAGTATTTCTCTGTTATAAATAGATATATGCTACTACGGAGATTTTTCTAGGTCTTTTTATTCTACACAATTCTTCACTACATGATATTGTTCCATATTTAACGGTTTAGACAGCATATTGCAAGAGAGCGCGTTGGCGGCAAACTTTTTTTCCGACTTGATAAACTAATATCGTTTGTAAATTTTTGAGATATTTTCTCGCGATAAAAAAGTAGCCAATATCAACTTTCAGCCCTCCAACTATTTCTGTGCATGAAATTACGTCGATCTGTTGCTCGGTTGCGACGTTGATTCGTTATTCCGTTTGTGTAATTTTTCATTTTCCAATAAACGTTTCCCCAAAGGAATCAGATATTTTCTCGGGATAAAAAGTACCCTATGTCACTTCCCGGCTCTTCAACTATCTCTGTGCAAAAAATCACGTTGATACGTTGCTCCGTTGCGACGTCGTCTCACACTAAAAACTTACATTGGCGCAGCATTGTACCCGAGCGCAATTTTTCCTAACATTTTTTTCCTGAGGGATTGAGATACTCTTTGGGATAAAAAGTAGCATATGTACCTTACTGGCCCTCCAACTATCTGCGTTCAAAAAAATAACGTCGATCCGTTTCTTCGTTGCGACGGGAAACAAGGACAAACACACAGACATACAAACACTATTTCGCATTTATAGTATAAGTTATTTTAATTTATCCAAATTTATTCATGAACGGAGTTTAACAGCAAAAATTGTTAGTTAGCAGATATTATTTGATAAAACATATTTCTTTAACTGGAATATTTAATTTAATCTATTTGGTTTCAATAAATAAAATAAGAATACATTTTTCTTTTTGGCCTAAACTGACTGCGATTAATGCTTCTTATTTAAGAAAAAAAATTTTATTCAATACTTTTGGAATACCAAACAAATGTTATTTTTAACAATAATCCCAGTTAGCTCATTTTAAGGCCTCTTAATTTCACTCATGATAATGACCTACAATTAATAACATGATGAAAATAATTTATTTAATTATTCAGTAATTTAATGTTATAAATTTATTGTCGGTATTATAGGTAACAGAAGTGCAATTTCGATATACATAATTAAGAATATTACTGCAGCTAAGAAGATTTTCAAAGGGAAGGTCATCCGGGGGAATGATTTGGGTTCAAATCCACACTCAGAAGGTGATACTTTTCTATGTATATGTTACTGTTTTTTCTATTCATATATTTTATATTATTATAATTTTTATAATAATTCGGGATCTTATTAATATTATAATAGTTCATGTGATTAATTATTCTGAATAATTAATAATTTTCATTGAAAGTTAAATATACTATTATAACAATTAAGTTTATTTCCTCGTCAGTAAATTAAAATATATAAAAACAGTCAAACTACATCTACACAGTGTCAATACCAAGCAGCTGCTTTGAATACTACATATTGATATTTTGAGAAATAATAATATCATTGTCGTAATATTTGTACAATTAAAAATTTGGTCACCATAAATACGTACATGAAGCCCATGGTAGCTCATTGCTATGAAAAATGTTGACCTATAAACTGAATCTCTAATTGTGAAAGGTTCTTCTAGTTATTTATATGCTTGGAGCAGAGTAAAATATAACCCTATTATAATGGTGATTAAAATACTTTGGTTAATTTCTGTTATATTATTATTTTCTGATCTATTATGAGCTCATTTAAGAGTAACCCCAGATGTTAATAGGATTACTATGTTTAATAATGTATTTTGTAATGGATTAAGTGCAATAATTCAGGCCGGTGGTCATATTGATCCCACTTGAACTGCTGGTGATAATATTCTGTGGAAAAAAGAAATTTAGAATATTACCCNGCCGGTGGTCATATTGATCCCACTTGAACTGCTGGTGATAATATTCTGTGGAAAAAAGAAATTTAGAATATTACCTCTTAAATAATAAATAATATTATACCTAATCTTAATCCTGAAAACTGCATTTGTGTGTAATTCTTGATATGTACCCTCACGAACTACATGCCGTTGTCATTGGATTACAGTTAATAATGTTATAATAGTACGTCATATTATTACTGATATAGACGTTTGTAAAACATTAAAATTAATACTGTTAATGTTATTACTGTCAAAATGGCTACAACTAATGATCAATGTTATTTTTATACAAAGTAGTATGGGTGATTTTGGTATGTTCTTATTAATTTACTTCTCTACCATAGTGTTGCTAGTAGNATTTTTATACAAAGTAGTATGGGTGATTTTGGTATGTTCTTATTAATTTACTTCTCTACCATAGTGTTGCTAGTAGGCCCTACTGCAAGTACATATTCTTTAATAATAACTACTGATGTATATAATGTTAATAATATTACTTGAATTATTAATATAATTGATACGATATTATTTGATACTCTTATTAGAGTATTTCCTAGAAAATTTAAAATTAGATATCCTGCAGTTATGTTTGTTTTTAATTGTACTGCTGATGTTCCCGGTCGAGTGATGTTACTAATAGTTTCATTACAAACTATAAATGGTATTAATACAGCAGGAGTCCCTGTTGGGGCTAAGTGAGTAGATATTATAACTGTATTTTTAATTCAACCATACAATATAAATAATATTTTAAAAGGTAATGCTAGTGTTCATGTTATTGTTAATTGTCTAGTTCTTATAAATAAATATGGGTGTAACCCTATTAGATAATTAATTATAATTATTTTGAATAATTAAATGAATACGTATGTGGTTCCTTTACATTTTTCTTAATAACATGTAAATTCATTATTTATAATATTAAATGGTGTATTTTATAATCATAATTGTCGATTGTTAAATGACAAATAATACGATGGCAANCATTATTTATAATATTAAATGGTGTATTTTATAATCATAATTGTCGATTGTTAAATGACAAATAATACGATGGCAATATCATTAACCCAATAAACGCTGCTGTTCAATTCATTAGAAAACTAGATAATCTTCTTGATGGATCAAAAATTTAAAATAGATTATTTATAATTTTCATTAGATGTAGTTTTATTTGTTCTATTTTATTTCTAATGATTATTCTTTTTGTNAAAATAGATTATTTATAATTTTCATTAGATGTAGTTTTATTTGTTCTATTTTATTTCTAATGATTATTCTTTTTGTAAAGTAGGTATTTATGATAAATATTATGACTCTAATAATAAAATATAAGTAAATTAATATTAATTTTACTGGAGCAATTTGTGGAATTATAAATAAATACTGATAATCAATAAATTTTATATTTCAGATTCATGTTACTTATAATGAAAATTATTATAAAGTCGTTTAAGAGACCAATACTTGCTTTCAGTCATATTATGAATTTATTATTCATTTGATAAATGTATTAATAAGTGTTCTTTCTACAACACTAGGCACACATGTGGTCCACACAAAGAGGGGTTTCTCGCCCCTCCTTTTGTTCCTGGCTAACAATTTATAACCCAGGAAATATGTGTGCGTGTGTGTGTAATCAGTATTTTTATGTAATCGAGAACACTATTGTTGTAAAAAAAACTGAATCAGAATCAAATGCGTATCGAGTATTGGCAAACACACGCAATATCCCCGGAGCACAGAAAGAATGAGGGAACGTGTGTAGGGGAGCATCGCACCGCCCCGCCCTCGAGATGGTGAGGGAATATTCCCGCGCCGAAACGCGGGAGCTGAAATGTTTCGTTGGCTGGAGATAGAGGACAAGAGAGCCACGGAACCGACAACCAGGCCTCTCCGATAAGCGAGGGAGGTGNGTTTCGTTGGCTGGAGATAGAGGACAAGAGAGCCACGGAACCGACAACCAGGCCTCTCCGATAAGCGAGGGAGGTGCTGTGATTCCGCCCGGTGTGGATTCAAACATTCGTTGCGACGACGCGGCGTACAGCAGCGCGATACATCAACGAGAAGTGTGTCTGGATCGCGGACCACGGCCGTAGTAATTTTTTAATTTCTGCATTATATGTTGTTCACGGTAAAGTGAGCGCTTTTGAGGCCCTAGTTACTATAATCCCATTAGCCAATTTTTATTCTTCCACCTTTTTTAAAATAAATATTGCTGTGTAAGNAATTTTTATTCTTCCACCTTTTTTAAAATAAATATTGCTGTGTAAGTAATAATTACAGTGTACATACTTAACCGGGTTCCAAAATTAACGTACAGAGCTACAGTAAAATATATTTATTGACAATTATCCCAAATAAGAAAGGTTCAAAATGTACTCACTTTATCGTCAATAGCATATAAAAGCTGACATTCGTCCCTGGTCGTTTTACTAGTCATCTACGTATTTATTGACTATTTGAGCTGGCCGAGGCATAATCGACCTAGACAATTGATATTCCGACAATAGTTTGGCAATAGAATTGGTAACGGAACGTGAATGTAGCGCCAACACCGCAAGATACATTGCAAGTTTCAAAGGCGTACTTGAACAAAATTTATTTTACTAAATTTCAGAGTGATATCCAGGTGAAAAATACACAAAGAAAAGTATGCTACTCGAACATTAAAAATGTACTAGAATTTGTTTATCTGCACACCTTTAGGTTCATGACATATTTAAATTGAAATTAAGTTAATTCATTCAAATCAGAAAAATTTTGATTTTGTCATGTAATTTTACAAAAACAAAAGAAACTAAAAAATGGTATAGGAAGTAATGTTAAATTAAAGAGTGCTTGGCAAAACCAGAAAAAGTAATATTTATTTTTCTGTTTAACACANGTATAGGAAGTAATGTTAAATTAAAGAGTGCTTGGCAAAACCAGAAAAAGTAATATTTATTTTTCTGTTTAACACATTTAAGATGCCATTCCAGAATATCAGATTGCATTTTACAGGCGACAATAACACAAATTAATGTAAAGCTTATTTTGTAGTATTTCTAACAATAAAAGTAGTACAAAATAAGAATTTTGAATGTATCATATTATGCTCCGAGTTCATATTTCCCCGGTGAAGATGAAATAAAAGTCGCCATCTTCAGCTTCACCTTAAAAAACCAAAATAATATAATTAATTTCTTATCATTTTTAATTCTTAAAAAAAAATATTTTGTTTTTTTACAAGGTTAAGGTTGTGTGATGTTAAAGATTGCGATGATATTTTCATCTAAGGTACCNAAAAATATTTTGTTTTTTTACAAGGTTAAGGTTGTGTGATGTTAAAGATTGCGATGATATTTTCATCTAAGGTACCGGTAGTGACGAGACAACAAGGTGTTGGTATCTGCATGTTTTGTAATTATCTGGGAGCCGGGCTTGGAAGAATAGCGTACATATGTTTTTTTTTTTTTCAGACTACTCTCATAATATTACATTAAAATGAATAATGGAAAGTATTTTGTGAGTAATAGCTGTGGTCCCATACTAGAGAAGTACCGGAAATGTTTAGCCAACTAGATAGATTGTTCGCTATGTGTTTCGACAAGTGGTTCGCAAATGGGAGACCTNGTTTCGTTGGCTGGAGATAGAGGACAAGAGAGCCACGGAACCGACAACCAGGCCTCTCCGATAAGCGAGGGAGGTTCTGTGATTCCGCCCGGTGTGGATTCAAACATTCGTTGCGACGACGCGGCGTACAGCAGCGCGATACATCAACGAGAAGTGTGTCTGGATCGCGGACCACGGCCGTAGTAATTTTTTAATTTCTGCATTATAGGTTGTTCACGGTAAAGTGAGCGCTTTTGAGGCCCTAGTTACTATAATCCCATTAGCCAATTTTTATTCTTCCACCTTTTTTAAAATAAATATTGCTGTGTAAGTAATAATTACAGTGTACATACTTAACCGGGTTCCAAAATTAACGTACAGAGCTACAGTAAAATATATTTATTGACAATTATCCCAAATAAGAAAGGTTCAAAATGTACTCACTTTATCGTCAATAGCATATAAAAGCTGACATTCGTCCCTGGTCGTTTTACTAGTCATCTACGTATTTATTGACTATTTGAGCTGGCCGAGGCATAATCGACGTAGACAATTGATATTCCGACAATAGTTAGGCTATAGAATTGGTAACGGAACGTGAATGTAGCGCCAACACCGCAAGATACATTGCAAGTTTCAAAGGCGTACTTGAACAAAATTTATTTTACTAAATTTCAGAGTGATATCCAGGTGAAAAATACACAAAGAAAAGTATGCTACTCGAACATTAAAAATGTACTAGAATTTGTTTATCTGCACACCTTTAGGTTCATCACATATTTAAATTGAAAGTAAGTTAATTCATTCAAATCAGAAAAATTTTGATTCTGTCATGTAATTGTACAAAAACAAAAGAAACTAAAAAATGGTATAGGAAGTAATGTTAAATTAAAGAGTGCTTGGCAAAACCAGAAAAAGTAATATTTATTTTTCTGTTTAACACATTTAAGATGCCATTCCAGAATATCAGATTGCATTTTACAGGCGACAATAACACAAATTAATGTAAAGCTTATTTTGTAGTATTTCTAACAATAAAAGTAGTACAAAATAAGAATTTTGAATGTATCATATTATGCTCCGAGTTCATATTTCCCCGGTGAAGATGAAATAAAAGTCGCCATCTTCAGCTTCACCTTAAAAAACCAAAATAATATAATTAATTTCTTATCATTTTTAATTCTTAAAAAAAAATATTTTGTTTTTTTACAAGGTTAAGGTTGTGTGATGTTAAAGATTGCGATGATATTTTCATCTAAGGTACTGGTAGTGACGAGACAACAAGGTTTTGGTATCTGCATGTTTTGTAATTATCTGGGAGCCGGGCTTGTAAGAATAGCGTACATATGTTTTTTTTATTTCAGACTACTCTCATAATAATACATTAAAATGAATAATGGAAAGTATTTTGTGAGTAATAGCTGTGGTCCCATACTAGAGAAGTACCGGAAATGTTTAGCCAACTAGATAGATTGTTCGCTATGTGTTTCGACAAGTGGTTCGCAAATGGGAGACCTGTGCTGCTTGTCATCGACGACGTCAGTGTGTGTTAGGTCCTGGGCATGCTCACGGGCGTGTGACATCGGTGGTGTGATGTCCAGCATCCGGAAGTCTACTCGAGACTTCACTGGGCAATAGCTTGGCAAACAGCAACGGTCACGTGCCATTCTACAAAAACACAGCCACGGAGCCTTCAGATGGTTGTTACACGTCACGAATCGCAATGCCTTCCAGGTTAATTCTTATTCAATCAGCAAACGAGTAAAATCTTGGCAGCAGTGAGTCCCGGCTGGAGACCGTCTCTGCAGGTATCAATCTCACTAGGAGACAGTCTCGGCAAAAGTTAATGTTGGTAGGAGTCAGCTGCGTGAGAGGGCGTGATCCCTCTTCCCCGCCGACTGGGCGGCCGGGGTGCGGAATGGCCGTAATGCCTAAGAGCGTCACGTTAAAAAGTAAGAGCATGACTGTGTATCATACTTATATATATATATATACATGTATATATATAGTCTCGACAGGAGTTAGTCTCGACAATAATCTCGGATATAGTCAGTTTTGAGAGGATTCAGTCTCGGTAAGAGATATTCCCGATAAGGGTCAGTTTAAGTGTTTGACTTCTTTTGAATGACGATGCTTCAAGCTACTGACCATGTGAAATCCAGAATGTCGAGTATGAGTGCATGTAAACTTCGGGAAACATTTTTGCTTTAGTGCCAAAATCTTTAGCAAATTCTGTTATGCTCGGCGACGTGAGAAA
>NQII01005566.1:97103-146151 GCA_002778355.1 Clitarchus hookeri
TTTTTTTTTTTTTTTTGGCAATTCTTAGCTGCTGTAGAAGTTTTAGACATTTCGCTTGATGTTATAACTTAAATAAACACATCACGACCTTTAAGGATAATGTTCCTTCTCCTTCCGACAAAAAGCACGTCTTGAAGTCGCTACCTTCTGCTAACATGCTGCATACATACTACGTTCACAAAAGACGAGGATGCTACGGACCTTAAAAAAAAAATCTGTGTAAATTTACACAAATTTATGAGGCAGTAGTGTCTCCACATAAGTTGCGGTAGTTTTACATCTACAAATGTCAATGGTTCTTTTTGGCTCTGCATAAAAATAAATATGTAATAAGAAAAATTAAAATAACGTGTTCACTATACTACTAATTACACACTCAATGTGTGTACATTTTTCACTATTATATCAAATAGTTTTGCAATCAGTATCAGCTACTGCGTCATGTAAATTCACGTATTGTGTATATCAAGTTTTACTATTTTACCTTTATTGTACTACATTATGTAACTTGGAAGATACAAAGTAGACTAATAATAATTTTCTTATAAATGTGGATAACAATTGATTTAAAATATACAAACAGTTCTATGAAAACAACAAACTTATTCTATCAGAAGTAACAGTACTTTAAAGTTACAACTAAGGGACTCGTTTTTGTGAAATGCACATACAAAAGAAAAATTTCCCGAATAATTTTATGTTTAACTATGCCCTCACAGATACTACAGAATTTAATGTTATTTTACCCATACATGGTATTTGTAAAATTATAATATGAAAAATGCACAACTACACTGATACTGGGTATTTATACCATGAAGCAGCAAAAGTGCACAAGTTAGGAAAGTGGGTATGTTTTTACAAGTACTTCAAAAGAGTAAACTAACATCAATACGATTTTTATAAAGCTATACATAAATGTCTTTTCACCAAAGATATCTTGTAATCTATGCATTTCTTAGCGCATTTACATTATATTAAATTGGACTTACTGTAGTGTCTTTTTGCAAATTACACAACAGAAATGCAAAATTACCAAAATATTTTATGTAAATTTACATTAATTTCTACAATGTACAAGTAACATAAAGCGTGGGATACAATCGGCCTGACGTTTTTGTAATTTGACATATCAAATATACGTACTTCAAAAACTTACGTAGCACCGATAACTGTGAAGGATACCATGGTCAGTGAGACTCCAACTGTGAAAGGAAAGGAAAAATGTCTGCGCTGACGAAGAAGTAATGTCATTGCCGAAAAATATAGTGGTAATGAAGACCATAATAAAGACAGTGTTGACGATGAAGACGATAGTGTTTTTCTCGATGCCCTTGCACATCTCCCCAATGCGTTTGCTGCAACAAGTGGCATAAAGAAGGCGGAAGACTACAAGAACGATCTCTACATATTTGCGGAAGTCTCTAATGAACATGTTGTAGCATTCACACTTCTGATCACTTTGCAAATAAGTGAAAAATTCTCGGAAATTAAAGATGTATATTATTGCATAGATAAACTTAAGGTCAGGGGCTGTATAGCATGATTCGACGAACTTCTTGCTGCTGAGATTCTAATGTAAAGATAATGCATTTTTAACTAAAATAATTTAATGATTTTCTTTTCATATACTATGTTATATTCATAATATAATCATATTTTGAAAGCAGTTTTTTAAGCAGTTGGTTACAAAAGTTATGCATAGAGTAATTAATAGAGAAATACGGACTACGGGTATAAACTCGCAGAACCTGAACTGCATAAAGGTGTTAATTCTGTCACTAAATAAATGCGCAGAGCCTCTGAAAAAATGAATGCTACATATAGATGTACGATTTATGAAAGGTATGTCTATTTGGTAAGGCCAGATAGAATGGTTAGTATGGTCTGACCAATCTGTTAGTTGGTCTTGTTGACTATTTCGGGGGATTTTGAGTAAATCACATGAAATTTTTACACATGTTAAACGTTCCAAACCAATTTTGTTATGAAAAGCTGTGTGTGTCCAAAAAATATAAATATTTGTTAAAATAATTGGATTCTTACAAATTACTTAACTGGTAGATAATGGAGGTAGGATGAAATTATTTGGTACGCGCTGAAATCATACTTTATAAAAAAAAATTTAACTTTTATAATGTATTGTTTGTGTGAAGTTAAATGCACACGTAACGGAAACAAATTGCAGATATGTTTTTATTCCACTTCTTAAACAGCAACTACAGTAAACAAAATAATACGTTTGCGGGAATTCCAATGAAATCACAAAAAATGTATGCTTAAATTAAGTCCGCCAGTATGAAAAAAAGAAGAGTAATTAGTTTTACGATGACCCGTAGATTTTGTTTGCCAGTAATTTTAAGTGATTTTACGTATTTTATTTTAGACGGTGCACATTCATTTTAGTGCATTATTGTAATAGCCATCTTAATTTTAAAACATCTTTATTGCTCGCTAAAATGTGTCTCAACTACAAAAAATTTATTCAAACAATATAGTGTATACAGCCTATCTCTAAGAATTCTACCGTGTCTTGAAACATGAAGAGAGTCTCTACAGAGGAGAGTATAAAGAACACACCAAATTTGAAGGTCTACAATAACAAAACCAAAATACCTACATCCCTGATTGAACAATCAAATTAACCGTGGAACCGTGAAGATTGTTTTCTATGCATTCATAAATGTTCAATGTGACCACCATGAGCGGCCCGAACGACATCTGCGTGATAATCAAACTTGTTCCACGTTTTTGTCAGCATATTTGGTGTTACGGTTTCGATGGCGTTCGTAACTCTCGGTTTGAGGTGGTGAGACGGTAGCGAGCTCGTATTCGACACGTCAATGTGAAGGGGACGGTCTGATGTTTCCTCTATGTGCCGAGAGATGACAATGGGAGCGTCTGTCGTCGCACTATTAGGAGCCATCACGATGGCGACGGAAAAACAGAAGGCGTTCGGTGTTATTCAGTTTGCTAAATGTGAATTCCAACGATTTAATTCCAATGAAATTATGCATGCTTGCTGCTTATATTATAACAATCAAATGTGTATACATAAAATCTCTTTTGTCCACCATTTTGTAAAATAACATCTCTTGACAGATTAAAATTAGATATTATCAGAATAAACTACCAATTTCTACAAAAACTGGCAAACAAATAGCAAAAATGTATACTAAATAACTTTTGTTCGCCATTTTGTAAAATGGTATCACAATACAATTTGAAATTACGCGATATTTCCGAAAAACAACATATTTCTACTTAAATTTGGTAAACAGGCAGCACTATGGCCGGCCATGTAAACTGATAAACTTTGAGAGGGTCAGACACACGATTTTTGAAAATGGTGGTCATATAAAGATTATAGCTCATAATTTTTTATCTAAGAAACTGCAATAGAAATTTCAATTTAACTTTGTATGCTGACAATATCAATTATATCCATAAAAAATTGCCTATGCAACGCCTCATTTCTCTGCATTTTTTTAAGAAAGCCTCACATGAAGTGATACAATTTTTTATGTCGTCTCTCGGGAAACAATGAACCGATTACTTAAAAATTTGGCTAAGACGTTGAACTGTGGTAGGCCATTTTAATTTATATGTTATAAGTGTGCAAGAATCTTATTATCCGAATGGCGCCTTATTTATGTCTACAGAGA
This sequence comes from Clitarchus hookeri, assembly GCA_002778355.1. Taxonomy (NCBI): domain Eukaryota; kingdom Metazoa; phylum Arthropoda; class Insecta; order Phasmatodea; family Phasmatidae; genus Clitarchus; species Clitarchus hookeri. The sequence goes on from NQII01005566.1 coordinate 100,769, forward strand.
TCCTCTTTGAAGAATTTTCTTGCAAAATAGTGTCAGGTGTGTAAACTGAACATTTTGCCGTATTTCTGTGACCATTTTACTAATTATTTTCAAATTTCGCACAAATACAGAAGGCCATACAAAGTTATATGATTTTAATATTGCCAGACATGGATTTTCGAAATGTCAGCCATATATATATATACATACATATATATATATGTATATATATGTTATGCTTGGCATACCTATTGAACAATTCAACCAAATTAAAAAAAATATTATATGCTGATAGCATCTATTAGAAACATCATATACACAAACTACTTTTAGGGAATTTATATATGGTATCACTGTTTAAAAAACTTTACTATGCCACATCCCTGCGACCAATTAATCTATTTCTACCATAGTCTTTACACAAGTGGTGTTATGGTAGACCATTAAACGTATGTGTTTTTAGTGGCTCAGACACCCATTTTCAAAATGATGTCCGTGTAAATATTTCAGGTCAATGAAACCTATAATTCAAATCATTAGACTGATTACATCCGAAGTTAAAGCCTGAACCTACCTCCATGACGCAGTTGATTGCACGCTAGCTTAATTTTACAAGTTTTTCTGAATTCAAATCCCGGGTAAGTCACTCGTTTACTTTAATTGTCTTGGTACTGTTTCACGCGATTATGATTTTTATCTCAAATGATATTGCTTTCAATGAGACGTCAACGCCTACCTGCCATCTAAACTTTTACGAATTCCACTAAAATTTATTTGCATCCTTGTAGAGGAAAGTGGGCTCATTATTTATCGGTAACCTTTTGTTTCAGATATAATTCCTCTAATTAACTTATACGACGTTCTCTGTAGCTATACTTACATTTCCAGGTATCTCTGTGGCAGTTCGCTCTGTTTCAAATGTGCATAATTGTTGGTTTAAAAGTAACAGTTTGTTTACAGAACTATGCACAAACTTTTATATAGATGAATAGTTTGTAAATATATGTACTTAACCAGAGAATGACGAATCTGCGTAACAACAAAAGGCACGACAGATGTGTNTGAATAGTTTGTAAATATATGTACTTAACCAGAGAATGACGAATCTGCGTAACAACAAAAGGCACGACAGATGTGTGCAAACAAAATTATTTATGATGCAAAATTTTATAAAGCTTGATGTGCTCGTCAGTTACATGTACACTGAAGAGCCAAAAAAACTAGTAAAGGCGAGCGTATGCAAATAACAGAGGTATGGAACCAATCAGAGTAACGCGATGTGGTCGGCAGCTAGATCGGTTACTGCTGCTACAATGGCAGGTTATCAAGATTTAAGTGAGTTTGAACGTGGTGCTATAGTCGACGCACGAGCGATGGGTCATAGCATCTCCGCCGCGTACAACCATTTCACAAGTGTACTGTGAATATCGGGAATCCGGTAAAACATCACATCTTCGACATCGCTGGGGCCCGGGAAAAAGTTGTGAAAGAACAGGACAACGACGACTAACGAGAATCATTAAATGTGACAGACGTGCAACCCTTTCTCAAATTGGCGCAGATTGGATTTGTGGACTGCCCTGCAGGGTTCATGGTGTGAATTACCTCCTGCATACCTTCATACATTAGTTGAGTCCATGCCACGTCGTCTTGCGGCATTTATGCGTGCTCGGGGGGCCCTACACGAGATTAGGCAGGTGTACCAGTTTTTGTAGCTCTTCAGTGTATGTGAGTTACGACGGAAAATCTCATGTTTTTCATGGGATCTAAATGGTGCTAATCTAAAAAAAATCATTATCTAGGTAATGAAATTCGCTGCGCTAAACAACGGAAAATAACGAAAATATTAATTCGAAATAGTAGCCATAGGCTATCATAAGTTTCTAAACAAGCAGTTGAATTCTGACTGTCTGTCGGCTTTACATGAATTCTATCCTTCCTTTCGTTGCTGTGTGTTTTCACCTCTTTCTTGAGTTATGACACAGGCATTTTCCACCAGGTTGAGCTGTAATTTGGCATTTATTTCACTGATTTATTGTTTCGACTTTGGACATTCCCCTTAGTATTGGACGTTGGTAGTTTCTGAACACCTCGAAGAAAGGTAGGCATGATGATATATTAACTAATAGTGATTTTCTTACAATAGTTTTATAGTTTTTCAATGAATAGGTAAATTACCGACATTTATTCCCGTCTAAAGTATTTAACATTACTCCGTGTGTTTCACATAATCCAAAGTTCATAACTATGTTAAAGGTTTTTTTTTATTTTTTATTTAGAGTGTGATATGAATATAAATTTCTGCTCTACATATTTTTGTCTTCAGCCTAAAATATTTTGTTTCATAAAAATTAAAAGCTGCTACTCCAACTGTCGCGTTTGCTTCCATTCCTTCTGTATTTTCATCTCATTGTCACCATACTATTTAGCCTACTTTACGAAGGAAAAAAAGGCTTATGAGATCACTTTTCTGTCTGTGTGTATGTGTCTATGCATGTGTGTATGTAACCACGCCAGGCACATACTTTCAACATTGCGGTCATTTTAAAATTTAAGGCGATATTTCATATTTTGGAAACCATACAACCAATTTGAACCCTATGGTTTATTTTCACTGCGCAAGTTGTAAGAATTAAATTCATAGGTGAATATTATTGTTGCTTCGTTATTTTGGAAAAATAGCGCCACTTGAAAAAATTAAGATTTTATGTTATATCTCGAATACTACATAAACAATTTTCTTCAAATTTGGAAAATAAGTAATACAATGATACGCCAAGTAAATAAAAGAAAATCAATTCTGTTAGAAACGTATTTTCAAAAAGGTGGCGATACAAATATTTTTGGTTTATTTGGTATAACTACCATACCATTTGGCCAATTTTAACCAAATTCTGTACGTTGGTGGTATGTTTTGCGGTCATCATACAATTGATACAATCACCAATTTTGTTAGCCATTTTAAAAGATAGCGCTGAATGTAAATATATATATTTTACATTATATATCGAAAACTGCTGAATAAATTTTCGCCCAATTTGGCAAGTACGAAATACTACGATAGGCAAGGTAAATAAACGCAATGAAATTTTATTACGTACATATTTTCAAAATAGCGGTCATATCAATATTTTAGATTTATTCGGTATATCTATCACACAGTTAGACCAATTTCAACCAACTTTTGTACTCTGACTGTATCTATTACAAAAATTAACTAAGAAAAAAACTTATGTCCGCCATTTTGTAACATAGCTTCACAGAAATTAAAGTTTTTGTGCAATTTCTCGGGAAACATTTTACAGATTCCTACCAAATTTAGCTACGAAATAGTACTCCCGCAGTTGATATGTACAAATATGTTTCTAGTATATCAGACACTTATTTTAAAAATGGCGGCTTCCTAGATATTTTAGCAGAGTATGCTATATCTTCGAAAATATTTTATCAATTCCAACTGCACTTTGTATGCTGGAAGTATATATAACCAACATCGAAAGTTTCTACACAGAGCCCCTTTTGTCATCAATTTTCATAGATAGCTCTACAGGAATAAATAACGTTTTTATATCATATCTCGGGTAACAATTTTCCGATTCCTACCAAATATGGCAAACAAGTATTCTGTGGTAGATAATGTATATTGATATGTTAAGGTATGTCAGACACTAACTTTCAAAATGGCGGTCATAATGCTATATTAGTTATGTATGTTAAATCGTTAATAACTATGTAATTAATTCCAACGAAATGTGTATAATGGCTGTATATATTGCAAAAATCAAAAGTGTACACATAAAATGTCATTTGTCCGCCATTTTGTGAAAACGATCAAGTTGACAATTAAAGTTAGGTGATATCCGAACAAACAACCAATTTATACCAAATTTGGCAACCAAATAGCACCATGGCAGACTATGTAGACAGTTAAATTTTAAATCGGTCAGACATACATGTTTTTGAAATGGCGGCCTTATAAACATTTAAGCTTCAAATTTTTGAATTACGAAATTGGAAAACTAACTTCAACTTAACTTTGTATGCTGACATTATCAGTTGTCTCCATTAAAACTGCCTATGCAAACCTTTAATTTCTCCGTCATTTTGTAAAATAGCCCTATATTAAATAAAATAGTTTTATGCCCTATCTCGGGAAATAATCAGCCGATATCTTTCAAATTTGGCGAATGAGTTTTACTGTGGTAGGCTATATTAATTTATATGTTTTATGTACATATGTCTGTTATTTCCTGGATGGTGAATATACCAATATTTTAGCATAGTATACTGTATCTACGAAACTATGTAACATATTAATTTTATCTATGACAATAATCGAATGTGCTAATATATAAACTTTTTGCCCTCCATTTATGAAAATCGTCACATGATCAATGGAGGTTTCATGCCATATCACGAAGACCAATCAACCGATATGCAAACAGAGATCCTCCTTTGCCGGATTTTTTTGCAAAGTAGTGCCAGGTGAGTTAAGTGAACATTTTGTCATATTTGCGGGAAAATTCGACTAATTTCCCCAAAATTATGCACACATACAGAAGGCAAAGTAAACTTTATTTATATAAGATGAGGCAATGATTTTAAAAAGTTTGGCCATATAATTATTTTCTTATGTTTGTCATACAAATTTAACAATATAATAATTTCAATCAAACATTTGATGCTAACATTATCTATTACAAGCATCGTGTACAGAGCCTCTTTTTAAGCAATTTTGTAAGGTAGCCCCCATGAAGAAAAGNAACATTATCTATTACAAGCATCGTGTACAGAGCCTCTTTTTAAGCAATTTTGTAAGGTAGCCCCCATGAAGAAAATAAGTTTTTAGGCCATATCTCGGATACTAATCAAGTGATGCCTTCAAATTTTTCACACAATTAGCGTTATGGTAAGCCACGTAAACTTAAGTGTATTAGTGGCTCAGACACTTATTTTCCAAATGAAAACCGAATAAATATTTCAAGTTAGTGAACCCTGTCATTGAAAACCTTATACTGTTTGCACTCGAAGTTGATGCTCCGAATCCTACCTCCGTGATGCAGTTGATTGCAAACTAGCCTAATTTTACGAGCTTTCCAGAATTCGAATCCCGGGTAAGACACTCGTGCATTTCAATTGTCTTTGTACTGTTTCTGGTTTCATCTCTAAAGATATTGCTGTCAGTGAGACGTCAATGCCTACCTACCGTCTAAGTTTTCAAGAACTATACTAAAATTAATTTGCACCTTTATATAGGAAAAGGGCACATTATTTACCAGTAACTTTTTGTTTATTATTTATTTTCATATCCGTACTCGCTTCACACCTAGATGAAAGAGGTTTGATCAACGGCGGGGTCATCCGGACTTTCACATGTGGAAAATTTGAAGGACGTTCTCATTGGCAGAGGTGTTTTCTCCGGGTGCTCCCGTTTCCTCCGCCCTTCATCTCGTTTCACCCTCACTGACACTCAAGACCTCGCTGTTTAACGGCTAATAAAACATCTCAACCGAAATCAGTGTCATTGCCTGAAGAGAAAAATTATTTTATGGACGCTCATTTGCAAAAAAAAATTGATCGCCATGAACGTATAGCGTGAGTACAACGAAAGTTGCCACACAGTATCGTTATAGCCGGACATGTGTTATTTGCGTTTAATGCGGTTTGCTTGCGCGGATGTGCAACTAGCGGAATACATGCCCCACGATCATCCATAGATAAAAGACACCGAATAAAGACTTAGTAGCGATGTGAGCAGTGTGAGTCATAGAGCTAAGTTCAGTGAACACGCAGCATGTCCTGGCGAAGTATTCAAAAAACTTTTGCCCAGCTAGACGTTTCGGTGCGTTACTCGTCTCTTGAACTGTTCTACATACACTGTGAGTATGTGTTGAACGCAGTGGGAACAGCAGGGTACACACAACCGTCGAAAAAGCTAGGGTCAACACCAACAGACTACTAATAGGGAGGATAGTTCCATCGTGACACAGGCTGTAAGGACTCCAGGGGCATCGCCGCGCACCATCCAGGGATATCTCACGGCAGCTGGCGACATGTCTGTGTCCACCAGTACAATATCGAGGCAGCTAGTATAGCGGGATCTGTCGTGGCGGCATCTTTTGCGACATATAATATTTCGAGCTGAGTATCGCAAAGCACGTGTGATCTTTTGCCAGAAACTGGCAGCATGACGGCTTGCGGATTGACGACGACTGGTGTTCAGCGACGAAAAACGGTTCTGTATTAATACAGACGACCACCGAATTCCAGTCTGGAGAGTTCTTGGCTAGTGCCGTGATCCACGCTTCAGTGTAGAGTGGCACACCACCCCAGCGAGAGGTGTCACGTTGTGGGGTGCCATTTCCTGCGATTCCCGCATCACAATGGTGGTGATTGAAGGAAACCGAGCGGGGATACGTATAGGAAATTCTGCGACCATTTGCACTCGCGTTCCTAGTGCAACTGGATAACCCCATTTTCGATCAGGATAATGCCTGACCCCACACAACACAGGTATCTCTGGCCTGATTCCTGATGTCAACAGGCTTCCTTGGCCAGCAAGATCCCCAGTGCTCTCGCTCGTGGAAAATGTTTGAGACAATATCGGACGGCAACTTCAGCCAGCAGCAACTAAGGCGTATTTGGAGGGTCAGCTGCACCAGCTGTGGTAGAATCTTCCCCAGGATAACATCCGACGTCCACCCTTATCGATGTCTGTCTATATACTCCTGGCGGTCCAACACCATTCTAAGTGCACCCTGCAAATGTTTACCCCATGAAATACATGCTTGGTGTGGTAAAACATTTTGATTTTTCTGTATACATACTACCAGGTCCTATGTCTGTGCACACTTTCGTGCCGCTGCGATGACACCTTAATTTGTATCCATTTTTATGCAAAATAGTGTAGTTTTTCCACAAAATTAGAATTTTTTCTCTTGTCCACTATTGTTGGAAACCACCTATTCGACACAGAATAATTAACACGCAATAACAACTTCTCTTACTCTCAAGCCATGCTTCTTATCGTATAAATTATTTGAACAAAATATCTATGTATGATCTCACTTAACTGTAACCAAGATAGTCTCAGGCTTATTGTAAATCAAGAAGTAGATTACTGTGTTAGTTATTTATGTTAATGTCTTACGCTTGAACTTTTTAGTGCAGCCAACGGGACTTCCCTTTGTCCGGTAATACAGCCTGTCCGGTATGTCCGACTAACCCATAAATTAATTTATTGAAGTGTAATTGAAGTGCTTAAAACCATGTAGATCCACCTCTGGATCACAATNTGTAATTGAAGTGCTTAAAACCATGTAGATCCACCTCTGGATCACAATATTAAATAAATACTAGGGACAACTTTTTTCCCCGCCAAAATTTCCACTGATAGTTGTATTCCAAAACACTTCAGTTCTTATTCAATGTCACAATTTAATGATTCTTAACCGTCATGCATCTCAGATGTCTGCCCATGAATCACGGAGGCTCAATTTCAGGGAAACGTAATTCTGATGGCCCCAGAAAGGTAAGAATGTTTCTGTTTGTAAAGACAACCGCAATAAACCAAAGAAAGTAGCAAGCGTGTACGGAGGATAATGAAATACCGCCAGCACGCATCAGGTGTCCGCGGCAAAGTCACTCGAGTTAAGCATCGACCCCTAAAGCCCACATTCAGGGCACGCTGCACAGTCGTCAAGCTGATGATTATCGAGTTTCCAGCAATGAATTCATGTTATTTGCCGCAGTGTTGCATGCTCGCTTCGAACGAGCCTTAACAGCCGACGCGTAACGTCCATACAGAGTCTTTCGACGGCCGCGTTGCTGTCGTAAGTTTGATGGATGACCAGAATTTTTGCAGTAGAGGCACGTGCTTGAAATGGTGGAAGGCGAAAATCGAAACTTTACTTGTATCGCAGAAATGCTATTGACCATCTCACAAGCCCATACTACATCACCACTCTGAAAGTAATTTAATGATTACTAGCCAACTACTGCACAATCATCTCTGTGAGCTGTCTGTTGATTTATATACCTTCCGCACAGACAAAATTTTGACTTGTAAAATAAAGCTGTTATTTGGCTCGCAGGGGCTCGTCTATACAAGATATTATTCACATCAGTTTGTTGCTTACAAGCGAAACCGNAGCTGTTATTTGGCTCGCAGGGGCTCGTCTATACAAGATATTATTCACATCAGTTTGTTGCTTACAAGCGAAACCGTAAATCAGATACTAGGATATTAAGAAAAGACTCAATAATTCCAGACATTATTTTATTTTGTATAAATGCCTGCAGGTTTAAATTGCATTTGTATGAAGATTCCAGAAAAAAGGTTCTAGAAGGTGAAACGTCCTGTCTATGCTTATCGCTTCTATCTTTTCCTCTTCTTTTAACTAGCAAACAGAGATAATTTATTGGATATGTCAGATTTCAATAGTTAAGTTGCTTTACTATATATATTTTTTATTGCGCCAAGGAGTTAATATGGTATTATATCGCTTTCCCCAACCCTGCATAAAACATACTAGGGAATCCAAAGGACAAATAAACACGTGTGCAACTGGGTAGACAAGATAATCACGCCAACAGGAAATACAGAAACTCCACCCACAGATTAGGAAAGCAATATTTCTTTCATTTCCAGTATGTATGGCGAAAAAAATATATTAGTTTAAAATTTAGGTTTTTGGTAATTTATTAACAGGAGAGTAAATATTTCCAAACCTATTTCAGGAAAATTTTTAATCAATGATTTTAAACTGCTCCTTACCAGCGAAGTTGATACGGCTGTAGTTTCAAAATATAACACTTGAACTTATAAATAAAGTTGAAATTATTTTGCGTTATGAAACCGAGTTAAAAACGTTTTTTTCTGCTAAACCTACGCAAACCAAGTTAAAATTCCGTTTCTACGTAGATCTATCACTAAACAAGCTTTCCTTCGGAATCCAAAAAAAAAAATCGCCTAGATTCTTAAGTAATTACGAGAGTCACACAAAAAATACAATTTTGGGAGAAGAGGTAGGCAAACGTTGATAAGACTAAATCTGTAAACGTTTTGACCATTTTGAAATGCCTAAATGTGCAGTGTGCATTTCCTGTAGTGCATTTCCTGTACGAATTAGTGAAATATCTGCAACGTACAGCAGGGTATGTTAGCCAGAAAATTGTGTTACTCACTCTCATCTTCGATGAAGTTTGTCGTCAATGAGAGTTCCATGACCGAGGTCGAACCTTCCGAACAGGTTCGAATCCTGAGCAAGCAACGAAAAGTAATTACTTTATTGAGTTTTAGGTTTCAACAGCTAATTTAGTTTACAAGCGACATCTTTACTCTCCCGCATTAAAGCCATGTAATTAATATACACAATAAGTTTTAAAAGGTATTTCGACACGAACGCTTTCGTTATTTAAGGACTGCAAAATGAAACTTACGGACAGTTAGTACACAGATATCTTAGTCCCATCGTTCCTGTTTACGAATATTTCTCATATTCCAGGACGTGCATCATCGTGCACAGACGTAAAGTGTATTCTATTGTTTCTTGTAACCTAACATTTCAGTTTCCTTTACATAAAATAGCAAACTAGAACTAAGCCTGCCTGTTAATATTATTTGATATCTCTGGGGGCGAAAAAAAAAGGATTGCCTCACGAGTTGACCACGTGTTAACGTTTATTGAAAAGTTCCCTTGACGTGCTTTCAGTTACCGGGCATGGTCAATAAAACGAATTACTGCCTCAGTGACAGCTCAGACGCCTCGCGCAGTAATTAAACGTCACGTACGAGAGCGTTTCATTCGCGCTACCGCCGTCAACTTCCGAGGAATGTCTTTCGAAGAAGAGGAAATCAATACATCTAGACAGGACGCTTCGAATGTCTGGCCGTGATGCCATCTTCCATCCCAGTTGCCTCCGAAGATGTGTAGCGGTAGGAGCTCCACGAACAAGACTCTCTAACGTACGGCCAGTCTAAAACAGTTCTGCCCTTGATCACAACGCCACTTGTGTTCCAGTAAGCCAAAATTTGAAATTTACTGGTACATGATGAAGGAAAAGTACACCAATAAATACAAGTGAATATTAATTTTTTGTCAAATGTTGAAAAATTTGGTATTCTTTATTTTATATAATATCATTAATAACAGAAGTGTTTACTTATAATATTAGATATTGATATTTTCTACTGGTTTGTAGTTTTGGCGAGTTTAAAGTCACCAACATTTTTCCTGACCTTTCGTCAATTACTTAATACATAGTTTGACACGAGCAACCATAACANAGTTTAAAGTCACCAACATTTTTCCTGACCTTTCGTCAATTACTTAATACATAGTTTGACACGAGCAACCATAACACTAAACAATTAACTGTTAAACGCAATTGCAGGAAACTGTTCTCCATTCGTCAGTTGGCTGACAATGCAGTCGTATCCCGATGTCTCTCGTTTTTTTTTTTTTTTTTTTTTTGTGTTTTAGTGCTCTCTTTACTAACATTTCTAACTATTTAACTTACATTATCATTGTACGAGACATTTTATATTTTCACTGTTTTCAGTTGTCAATAATTTGTAACGTAAAACTCAACATTAAATAACAATGTTATTAGACTTAAAAATATCCTCAGCGCTTAAAACGAAGGGATTTTATTTTATAAAATTTCGGCCTACTGCATATTTTTCAATATTTAAGATTTTATATAGTGGTCCGCGAATGATAATCTTAAAATCGGCACTTGAATGCTGTGTTAATTAAGTGTTATCTTAGAGAACACTTATTTATTAACTTAAAAGTTCTTTGGGAAATCCACACCAGCTGGCCATCAGTAGCAAAATCAAATTTGTGGTATTTCTTTGGTTCCATGAGATGTAATAATACATTCAATTGCCAACTTTGTTTGTACCACAAACCAACGTACTAATTTCTGCAAGCTTCTTTATAGATAAAATGTTATTCAGGTATCAAGCACGAATTAATTATAATATTAAATTATTTCAACAACATTTTTGGGTTTAACGTATCCTTGTATAGGATTATATTTTTAAGCAATTTCATAATGTGTGTTATTACCTAATAATTGTATACATTTCCCTTACAGATATGTGTAAATAGATACTTTTTGTGTAACTTATGTAGAATGAAATTAAAATTATGATATTTCTTTCTATGTGAATTCAGAAAGTTTCTGCACGTTAATAACATTCTTGCATGATATGCATGATATAAAAATTTTGTAATTTCGTTAGACTTATGGTTCTGAGTTTTGGTAAAAACAACGTCAGTATACCGCACATGTATGTGATTATCCCAACGTATCGCGGCGTTATATTTAATACTTCTAATTCATTGTGGTAAGTATTCATGTAATGTTATTTTAAAAAAAGGATGGAAACCATCGCTATATTGCTTTCGTGACCAATTAAGTTTGGAGTTAACATTTCTGTTTGGAAAATATGTATTACATAATTTAAAATTTCCTAACATGTGAAGTTTTAATCTACTTTCTTTCCTTGCTTGAAACTAACCATACAATTAATACTTAATTACTTTGTACCGTTGATAAAGAAATCATAAATAGTAACAACATTAAATTAATGGTCAGAAAATTTGANATACTTAATTACTTTGTACCGTTGATAAAGAAATCATAAATAGTAACAACATTAAATTAATGGTCAGAAAATTTGTTTATGCTCTTTATCTTATACTTTTAAAAAAATTATCAAACCAAAAATTTGACCAAAGCCATAAAAATCAAAAGTGATTGTCATTCGAACCTAGTCAGCTTGGCGCACGGTTGAAAATGCGTGTCCTGTACGACGTAAAATGCTAGCCTCCCGTAGTCCTTTGACTGTGCGAGAGTTATCAATCAAAACATAAACAAACTATACAAAACATATGGCTTCCCAGCACAACAGTAGGTATTTTATAGTTGTGTCTCGAATCCCACCACCACCTCTCCAAACACACACATTCTCCAATTTACCACTTTGTACAATCATTCTGTTCTTCATAAAATATTTTGTAAGAAATTCCACAGTCAATTTTTTTGTTAAGAATGTAGTTATTTGTAAAAATTAGTTAACAGTGTGATTGCATTTACAGAAAGCGTGCGTATGTTTTTTAATCTCTAACAGAGTTCGGAGGTCGCTATAAAGTAGCATAAAATAGTTTTGCAAGGTGAGTTTCTACAGTATTTTTTTCCGTAAATCTTGTCGCAGGTCACCACGGCTAGGAAACAACTGAAGGCGCTTGCCCTTTAAAGGGCCGTAAAATGTTATCACAATCGCGCTAATTACTGCAAGTTAGAGACCAAGAGAAGTTAACATTTTGACGACCGTCTAAACTCTGCGAGATTGTCGGCACAGATTACAGTAGTGACACATCCCCACTAAAGTGAAACGAACTGATGCNATACTTAATTACTTTGTACCGTTGATAAAGAAATCATAAATAGTAACAACATTAAATTAATGGTCAGAAAATTTGATTATGCTCTTTATCTTATACTTTTAAAAAAATTATCAAACCAAAAATTTTACCAAAGCCATAAAAATAAAAAGTGATTGTCATTCGAACCTAGTCAGCTTGGCGCACGGTTGAAAATGCGTGTCCTGTACGACGTAAAATGCTAGCCTCCCGTAGTCCTTTGACTGTGCGAGAGTTATCAAGCAAAACATAAACAAGTTATACAAAACATATGGCTTCCCAGCACAACAGTAGGTATTTTATAGTCGTGTCTCGAATCCCACCACCACCTCTCCAAACACACACATTCTCCAATTTACCACTTTGTACAATCATTCTGTTCTTCATAAAATATTTTGTAAGAAATTCCACAGTCAATTTTTTTGTTAAGAATGTAGTTATTTGTAAAAATTAGTTAACAGTGTGATTGCATTTACAGAAAGCGTGCGTATGTTTTTTAATCTCTAACAGAGTTCGGAGGTCGCTATAAAGTAGCATAAAATAGTTTTGCAAGGTGAGTTTCTACAGTATTTTTTTCCGTAAATCTTGTCGCAGGTCGCCACGGCTAGGAAACAACTGAAGGCGCTTGCCCTTTAAAGGGCCGTAAAATGTTATCACAACCGCGCTAATTACTGCAAGTTAGAGACCAAGAGAAGTTAACATTTTGACAACCCGTCTAAACTCTGCGAGATTGTCGGCACAGATTACAGTAGTGACACATCCCCACTAAAGTGAAACGAACTGATGCNCCGTCTAAACTCTGCGAGATTGTCGGCACAGATTACAGTAGTGACACATCCCCACTAAAGTGAAACGAACTGATGCTGAATCTGAAGCAATGACGTATGCAGGATATAAATAGCCATGAGAGAAATCGATTGATGTCTGTGCAGTCTGGCGCTTATATTCACGCTAAAAGTTAGAACAGGACGAACATATATTTTACTTAAGAGCCATATAATCTGATATAACATGATGACAAGCATAATTTCCTGTAGGACGTAGTATAATTAAATTACGTAACGACGCTACTGCCTCGGAATATGTTTTAACGACATATAGTCATTAACTTTGCCATTTTCTATATATTTTGTAAATGTAAATATATANGCCTCGGAATATGTTTTAACGACATATAGTCATTAACTTTGCCATTTTCTATATATTTTGTAAATGTAAATATATATACACACACACACACACACACCTTGAGAACCGTTTATATTTAACTATAAAAAGTATACCATTTTGATGGTGCATTATGTGTGTCAACTTAATATATAAAGCTAAATAATCTACCTTATTTTAATTGAAATATANTGTCAACTTAATATATAAAACTAAATAATCTACCTTATTTTAATTGAAATAAAAAATAGTTAAAAGTAAGAAAATATATAATTAAAATAACATTTCAAATAAACTTAATTTATTTGGAATAGAATACGCCTATCACGATGCAAGTTTTTAACTCTCGTACAGTGAAAAACTGGCTGCAAATAACACTAAACGTATGAAATTTGCAAACAATAAATAAAAATAACTAAAATCACTAAAACAGTAAAAATTGCTTTATTAAATTCACTCCGATTTAATGCCGGAAGGGAGATAGGGTTTTAAGACCACATTCCTTTGTGTGGGCCAGCATGTGTGTGGGTGTACACCTGTGTATGTACACTCCCACTTATAAAACCATTTTGCACATTTTCGCCATCTCCATGTTATACTTTTCGGTCAATACGGATGGGTATTTAAAAATACCCGGTAATTTGAATTTTCGGTTTCTATCCCATATGTCNCCTCGGAATATGTTTTAACGACATATAGTCATTAACTTTGCCATTTTCTATATATTTTGTAAATGTAAATATATACACACACACACACACACCTTGAGAACCGTTTATATTTAACTATAAAAAGTATACCATTTTGATGGTGCATGATGTGTGTCAACTTAATATATAAAACTAAATAATCTACCTTATTTTAATTGAAATAAANTTATGTGTGTCAACTTAATATATAAAACTAAATAATCTACCTTATTTTAATTGAAATATAAAATAGTTAAAAGTAAGAAAATATATAATTAAAATAACATTTCAAATAAACTTAATTTATTTGGAATAGAATACGCCTATCACGATGCAAGTTTTTAACTCTCGTACAGTGAAAAACTGGCTGCAAATAACACTAAACGTATGAAATTTGCAAACAATAAATAAAAATAACTAAAATCACTAAAACAGTAAAAATTGCTTTATTAAATTCACTCCGATTTAATGCCGGAAGGGAGATAGGGTTTTAAGACCACATTCCTTTGTGTGGGCCAGCATGTGTGTGGGTGTATACCTGTGTATGTACACTCCCACTTATAAAACCATTTTGCACATTTTCGCCATCTCCATGCTATACTTTTCGGTCAATACGGATGGGTATTTAAAAATACCCGGTAATTTGAATTTTCGGTTTCTATCCCATATGTCNTATACTTTTCGGTCAATACGGATGGGTATTTAAAAATACCCGGTAATTTGAATTTTCGGTTTCTATCCCATATGTCAGTAATCATTCGACGAATCTTAACCAATATTATTAACTGAATAGTTTGTAATATAATCAGGGACTTCGGGAACAAATGACTACATTTTTCATCAAGTTTGGAAGAGAGAGAAACTTGAAAAAAAAAATTAAGAGCTTATGTTGTATATGAAGAACTATTAAATCGATTCCGGCGAATTATAGCACACAAATAGTGCCATGATGCTCCATCCTAAACCTATACGAGTTGAGTTTCTCAGTACTTACTTTTAAATAGCGACAAAATATTTGTTTTAGTCCATATTGCCGTATACTGAAACATTTTACCAATTTTACCCAAACTTGATAGTTTGACAACACCTGTTTCGAGAATACAATAACCTAATACACTGCCGCTTTTGTCCACCATCTAGAAATTTAGCAACATCTAAAATTGTAATGAACAATGAACAGATATTAGGGAACACTCGATTGATTACCTCAAATATGACATACAAAGAATGCCATCTAAAATTTTAAGTACGCCTATTTTAACNGGGAACACTCGATTGATTACCTCAAATATGACATACAAAGAATGCCATCTAAAATTTTAAGTACGCCTATTTTAACCGTATGTTTTTTTTAGTAGAGCAGTCAAATGACTCCAAATGATGACTATATAAATATTGCAGGTTATTATGCGATCTAAAGANTTTTTTTTAGTAGAGCAGTCAAATGACTCCAAATGATGACTATATAAATATTGCAGGTTATTATGCGATCTAAAGATCTTTTCGACTAGCTAAAGCAAAAACATTTATGCTGGCAGTATTTAGATGGCAAGTAAAATTGCGTATTCAATGCACTGTCAGCCATTTTGTAAGATAGCGGTACCTGTAATATTGTTACGCGCTCACTGCTTTGTCCCGCGCGAGCGAGTGGAAGTGAAGGACAGAGCATTTGTATGATAGCGGCGGTGAGTCACAAGGGATGTTTGGATGGTCAGGCGAGTGATAATCCCATATGCACGTATGTACTGTAGTTACACAAAGATTGCCGCTGCGATAGATCATTTGCAGCTCGCTCGCTCCTGACCTTCAGTAGATTGAATTCCTGCGTATATCTGAAGAACTATACTTCATCTATTCCAAGTTGGCAGCAGATATCAACATTGCCAGTGGCACAATCAAGGCCAGTGGCTGGTTTGTCGGATCACAAAATCCGTAGTAGCAACATACGATTGCCCAATGTTTGGTATAGGGATACTGTGAACAGACAATCCAGCCGCTGGCAATGTTTATACACTGAAGAGTAAAAAAAACTGGTACACCTGCCTAATATCGTGTAGGGCCTTCCCCCTCCCCCCCAACCAGCCCGAGCACGCAGAAGTGCCGCAAGACGACGTGGCATGGACTCGACTAATATCTGAAGGTATGCAGGAGGCAATTCACACAATGTATCCTGCAGGGCAGTCCACAAATCTAATCTGCGCCAATTTGAGAAAGGGTTGCACGTCTGTCACGTTTAATGATTCTCGTCAGTCGTCGTTTGTCCCGTTCTTTCACGATCTTTTTCCGGCCGCAGCGATGTCGAAGATGTGATGTTTTACCGGATACCCGATATTCACGGTACACTCGTGAAATGGTCGTACTCGAACATCGAAATGTTATCACTACCTCGGAGATGGTATGTCCCATCTCTCGTGCGCCGACTATAACCCCACGTTCAAACTCACTTAAGTCTTGATAACCTGCCATTGTAGCAGCAGTAACCGATCTAGCTGCCGACCGCATCATGTTACTCTGATTGGTTTCATACCTCTGTTATTTGCATACACACGCCTATATGAGTTTTTTTGCTCTTCAGTGTATATGCTGCCACCTTGGAATAGATAACGTATAGTTTCCCTCAGCGTGACTCAGGGCACGTCGAACTTTCCAGGTCAAGGCCAGAGAGTATAAAAGCGCGACGGGCCTCCTAGCCTGTTGTTGTTGAGTGGAGAGTTCATGAGCGTCGGGAGTCTGGGCGATCGTGCGAGAGACGACGGGAAAGGAGAGGAACGTGTGTGGCGCTAGAACTGACCAGAGGAAGAAAAGTCTGCGACTGCGAACATCAGAGCAGCGAAGAGTACGACTGCAGGCTGGACTATTGTCCTTGATGCGTGAGTGAAAGACATTACAAATGATGGCAACAGACATACTTTACGTGTGTTAATAATGAGTATGAGTTAATTGACTACTACCAAACAAAGGCATTGAAAATGACGTTAATTATAGTTGAAACTGGCATTCACGATTGCGCTCACTGAGAACTAAATAGAGTAATAGTGAAGACAGATAGATTACTGCTGTAAATAATAGCTGTGTGAGTAAATTGAAACCCCAATTTAGTTATTTTATTTTAATTGAGACCTCCATCCCTCACGTTTTCAGATAGGCCACTCAGTCGTCTTGTAACAATATAAAGCTCTTAATATATTTTATAAAAAAGAAGAAAAATGTAACCCAGTAAATTAAAACACCAAAAATATTGCTACAAAAAATACTGGTTAATAAATTTATAATGGATGTAACAGTTTTCTAAAAAGCTACGACGTTAAACATTGCAATGTATTACATATTTATCGCACAATCAAACCGTTTTGAACCAACTTTGGCTTGCTGACAGTTACTATTAATGACGATTGTTAAAAAACGTAATTTGAAATTTTAACTTAAACATTATATCTAAATAACTTCATAATGAATCCCCAAGTTCTGCGTGCAAATCTACTACGGAAGGCTACCTAAAAATGTTATGGAGAAGTATAATTTTTTTATGGAAGTGTTCCCTTTGTAGGGTTATGTGTTATATCACTCATGCCGTTTAAAAGATTTAATGAAATATTTATATAATTAAATACCGACTGCGTACACTGATTTTACTGTATAATAGATTCAGTCGCCCCCAATTTCGAAAGATACTGGCATAAAAATAATATTTTCATAGGCTCAGGCCTACATAATATTCCAGGATCAAAGCAATCATTCTATCAAATCTAACGGAAAACTCCTTCTGCTTTGATAGTTTTAACCTCCATGTTACTACAGTCTATATGTTTTAGTACCACGACAAAATTAGTTGCATTTATATGTATAAGAAAGAAGTCCTATTAGTAATGTAATGTTACGTTGCCCCGCTAACCAAGAAAAACTTACACCTGTGATAGGACTTGCCATATCCTCGTCTGTGAGCTGACCAAGAGTAGGTAGGGCACACATTATCAATTCAAAAGTGTCCTCCTTTCAGGGATTTTAAATACTGCATCTCGCCAGCAGATCATTTTTAGCAGCAGGAAGTCCTAAAATCCCGTTTACCCACGTAACTTCCGTTTCGCGTAGCGCAATCTCGGTCGTTTTACGCTGTGTTTGATTTTTGTGTTAATTTTGCTGCTCGACAACAGTATCAGACGCCCGACGTGTTGCAGGTTTCGGCAAGACAAAAGCGAAGACCATCGGTTTTGTACGGTGTACGAGATTATCCGGCTTAAATGTAGCTTGTTTAGTCGGCCAGCTTACCTATGTTTTACTATTGCGCCGAGCCATATTTTTGATCTCGCATGATTAAATGTAGTAGGGATGAGGACTTAGTTCAATGGCTCATTTTCATTGCCACTGTGCTCAAGCTAATCGTGATTTATTTTTATTTTACTCGTTTCTTGTCTACCGTAATTCAACCCCAGCATTGCTGAGATCTTTTAAAAGCCCGGAGCGTATAGTGGTTTTTAAATAGGGCAATAACTCACTAACAGGAGATTTTCAAAGGCGCCATTCGCTAAACGGAGGTTACGAAAACTTTTTTTTTAAGATGAATATGTTATTTAGAAATATTATTTCACCTCATTTTCTTTTGGGTATATACAGTAATATCGGTAACTTATTTTTAACATTGAACTTATAATGTGTATTTTTGATTACCTCCGTGATGTAGTGGGTAGCAGTATTGTTCCACAATCCCAAGATCTGGGTTCGAGTCCCGGCATTGATGCCTGGTAATTTCCAAGTGGCTGATAAGTCTATCTAAGCTCCATACAGTGGAAGGCTATATGTGACGATAACAATATCGTCCTCGCTATTCACTCTGGTCGCGAGACCACCGTCCTAGTTACCTGAGGTTCCTACCAGCTGCAAACTAACCAATTTTTTACCCATAGAAAAAAAATGTTTTTTACCCGTTTTTTAAAGTGAGAATATGCGACAGGAACAGACGGTTCACCACACAGTAGGTGATAAAATAGTGTTCATGGTTAATTGAGAACTTTCTTAAGTCATGCTTATTGTATTCTTTCTGCCACTCCGTGTCTTTCCTCCGTATGTACAAACTAACTGTTGCTGTTAACATACAGACTACTTGTATTGAGTTAATCAAATAACTCCGTAAAATTTTTTAAACGTAAACGTGTTAATATTTCGCCAGTTATTACTGCAATGTGTATAAAACCATAATAAGCAGCTTTAAGTGCTCGATCAATCCATCAATAGGTCCAACATTTTCTAATATATGTTGAAAAAAGGACACGTAGGCCTATACTAAACCACTATCACAACTAACATAAAATATCCGATAAGTTTTTACTTTAGAGTACAAGTATATCACGAAACGAATTTATTTAAAAATTTAATTTTGTACATACCCGTCCCCTGGAGGAAAAATTTAATAACATTATTTGAACGCCGACAAGGTGGATCAGAAATATTGC
The DNA here is from genome assembly GCA_002778355.1 of Clitarchus hookeri. NCBI lineage: Eukaryota > Metazoa > Arthropoda > Insecta > Phasmatodea > Phasmatidae > Clitarchus > Clitarchus hookeri. The sequence continues at coordinate 120,485 of NQII01005566.1, forward strand.
AGCACATCTTTGTTACGAAAACTATATTCCTCTTTTATTATATCTTTCTCCACTCCACTAATATTGATTTGTTCATATAATCCACCTCAAATCTTCAATTTGAGGAAACTGTGTTTACACAGCAGTATCTAAAACAATTTACAAATACAACAAATTATACTATATTCCTCTGAAATTACATAATAATGTAGACACGGTGGGGTTCTTAAAATCATAGGAAGTAAAACAGGATTTTCTATCAATTCTAATGGTTATCTGTAGAGTAGTTCTTTATTTATAATCATAACGTTTTCTGGTGCCCGTATGTTGAAAAATAAATACCGATTTGAGTTCTTAATATACAAATTAAGTTCACACATGATATACTACTTTCACACCGTTTGATTTTGGTAAATTTGTAGGTTTCAAATACATGTGTAACACTAAAAGAGTAAGCTCCCATTTTTAAAACAAGAGATATATTTAATTTAATTTTCAGGTGGCATTCCGTNAGCTCCCATTTTTAAAACAAGAGATATATTTAATTTAATTTTCAGGTTGCATTCCGTGGAACTTCGTAACTAGACGCGATGGAAAGAGTTTGGTAAATTAGTGAGATATGTCCTTCTCCTTAGTTAAGACGAACCCAGTAAGTGCATTAAATACACACAATTAATGCCGCTAGCACACCAAGTTAGGTTCAAATAGTTTTAATAGTCCCACAAGCACACAAAATAAAGGAAACACTGATAAAGCGATAATTTTTTTCAAATAAAAATTTTGCCCACATGAAATTTCTTAATTACAATAGGTTGCCGTTTCATAAATTTAACACATTTGTGTGGATTCGTTTCAGTAGTTTCTGATAGACGACACCGCCTTTTAAAAAAAGCAGGAATATTATATGAATAAGCAAATGTGATACTCGCATTAAGAGCTACCAGCGTAACAACATAGTGGAAATAAGTTAAATTATTGGTCATATATGGCGTACAGGCCTAAATTATTTATAATCTCACAATTATAACATAAGAAGCTAAATTTAGAAAATATTAAAATAAAGGTTGCTTACCGCTGCACTCTTTATTTTGAACTCCACATTTGGGTAGTAAAGGTACGGTATTTCTCACGGTACATTTGAAAGTTTTGTTTTCCAGAACCTATATCTAGAAAAATAGTAGACAAAATGTAGTAAATTAGAAAAATTAGGGATTAGGATTGTCATTATCAGAAAAACATGTTCCATTGATAAATGCTTAAGGGTTATGTGGATATGCCACACTAACAAAAGTACGTAAAGGGCCACCATTTGGAAATGGCTTTCTCATTTGCTATACATTTTTTTTATAGGTGGTATGCCACAGCACAACATGTGTGCCAAATTTGGAGGAGATCAGTAGGTTTTTCTCTATATTTAAAGTGAAAACTTTATTAATTCAAGCAGCACTCTCTTCCAACATGGCGAACTTATGACGTCACAGGTTTCTGAATTTTTGCTTACAGTGTTACCTGTCAATATATTAATTATGGTATACATATTTTAATGGTTCCAGAGATATGACATAGCTCCCAAAAAAATGTATGGTCACCGTTTCGAAAATGTATATCCAGCATGCACAACCATATATGTCTGTCGTTCTTACTAAGTACTACAAGTGTATTTTCTTTTGTGAAAATGGTTGTTCTGGCTCAAATATTTTTAGGCGGAAAAACACACAGATACACATACTTCAACAGAGACACATGAAAAAGTAGATAGTCTCATGACGTTAACTTTCTTTCAGAAAATAGGCTAACATGACAATTTTATACTGTTTATGATGTGTAATAATTAACATTTCAGTACAGTTTTTTGATTGTTGCGAACTTTCTGCTTGCATTATTAAAAAAGGCACAGAGAGTTGGGATACCGACATATGAACACACGAGAGTGTTCCAGAATGTTCTACAGGGAAGTATAACTTACAGTTTCCTTAACAAATTTTCTCCAGTGATGATCCAGTTGTATGTCATAATTTGTACTTTCACGTGAGGCTTCTTACTTTTACCTTACTGCTTAGCTCACGCGTTTTGGAATATATTTATGACTTGTGGGTAGCCAGTTACCTAATACATTAGGGCGTGTCAATTTGGAGGGCAAAAATAAAAATTTGTGATTTTTGTGAATGAGGGGGTCCAAAAATGTGCCTTTTGATGTGCAATATCCTAATTAAAAAGATTTTTCCTTATTCATAAAAATTTAGCTTGGTAAATTTGCGCTCGATTATAATCTATGCTGAAATTTCCGAAAAAAAGGGGATAACTTAATATTAACTCCAACAAAATTTGCTCAAAAAGTGGTTTAATGAGCTCAAACAATTTTATTTATATTTTGTCTTTATTATGAAACACTGAAAACACATTGTAAAAAATGTAAAAAGGTTCAACCAATAATATTCATCAAATATTGCTTCGATTCATTCCTAGACATCATTCTTCTGCTTGCTTCCTGGCCTTTAATGAATCCTCCTCGTTTCTCATGAGTATACACTTTGCCAGAAGCCTCTGTTACTTGTTTCACACACCTCGCTATGGACTATCCATGACATGGCCACTTTGGAACTTGCATTAGCTCTTCAACAAACTTTCTTATTTCTGATATTTTGAGTTGACAAGTAAGTGGAGGTTCATATACTTTTTCTGACCANTATTAATAAAAATTAATAAAAAGACACTCAGCTGCAAATGAGTATTGCTAGTTTAAACACTTTTACGAGTGGCATTAAATATTTTTACACATGTCATAGTATAATATAAGTATATTCTAAACGTTAGAGCATAAGTTCAAACAGAAATAATGATGAGAAGGTANAAACAGAAATAATGATAAGAAGGCACTTATTGAGAGAAGACAGTTTGCTGCGAATTTTACATGAAACGTGAAAATATTACGAAATTGAAGTACCTATTTACCAAGCAAACCAAAGTAATTTCCAGTTCATGTAAATATATTTGTGAATCGCTAACCAAAATACAACTTTTTGACCCCCCTCATTTTTTGAAAAAGGAAAACAAAAAATTCGACACGCCCTACTAATACATGCGGTCAAGTTTGAAACAGGATTTTTCATTCAGTAATAATTTCCTACCAATGTGACAAAACAGAATATGATATCGCATTTATAAAGTTGGACTCTAAGTAAAGGTGGTTTTTATGTGCAAAACTGGTAGTTATTTACTCACAAGTAAGGCTGAACACTCGTTAAATATATGTGTTAGAAACTATATACCATAAGTATTTCTACGCCTGAAAAAAACCATCATAACACTGTCAAATATGGTGGCACTCCGTAGGAGGGAAAACACGGGATTAATAAAGCTAGTTTTATGTCATGACATCTTAAATTTTTCTCGCCATTAGTAGAAGAAAGTTTAATAAAATGGTTAAATAATGTATTTTATTGGTGTAAAATGTTCTTTTAATGCCAGATCTAAACTACATATTAAGATAAATTTGATGACCAACTACCGTCGATTAGCGTACAAATAACGACACGAAGATACAGCGTTTTGAATATACTTTATTCAAGGGTAGTCCTGTCATTGTTACATACCTGGTGTCTGCTAGATTACAGCTGACTGTTACAGCAAACGCGATCTTAAAATTCCCACTTTTATGATGGTTAGAATTATTGTTCCAACGAACAATATGCAAATGCATCAGATTTGTTGTTTCTGCTTTAAGATGCTGTTTTGTGTTCTAGCAGATTGGCTCTTAAACTTTGAAAACCAAAACTGTAAAGAGAAAAGCAGTTTTTATGCATATCTTAAGTACTTTATCAGTCGTTTCTTACTATTTATTTTAATGAGTACATGCAGTATAAATTAAATCACAATAAAACTCAACCCAATAAATAACCTTCCGGATTTACGATGAACAAAACATGTTTTACCATAGTAATCTCTTATGGCCGAATAAAAATATGAAAATGAGCCACAAATGTTTTGCAAATCCAGTTGCAGCTTGCTTAAAATTCGCAAGTAAGCTGACTAAAAGAAAATAAATAAAATAAAGTGTAATTGGCGATGTTCTTTTACCTGGAAAGCGCACATAGTAAAATGTCATTTACTAATGTCACATGGTCGCGTATAATCACAGTGAACTTGGTACTACATTAAGGAATTTTTAGGCAAAACAAGAAGTAGAAAAGTGGAATTTATTTCCTATGACCCTCTTACTGTAAATCAAGATAAACTGTTTGGTGACAAAATATTTCCATAATTTCATATTTGCAATTGTCAATTGTATGTTTGCAAAAGCTCTAAGAAAAAAAATGTAGGGAACTAAATGAATTTACATGGTTATTACGAACTCATCGTAGGAACTTCTCTGACAAATAATTATTGAAAATGAGATAGATAATATAGTACGGGATATCAAGTGATTAGGTCAGGTTTGAACTCCTAAATACGTATAAATATTTGAAATAATTTTATTCCGAAATATCAGAACAAATTGAGACAACGCATTAAATTACTGATTTGCATTTTCTGGAAATTAAGTCTAAATTATGTGAAAATAAAGTGAGTAATGTCATTTCTTATTATTAACAAAATACGATGTGCCGTGATGTTATCGTTCAAGACCTTGAAAACCTGCACTAATATATTTTATTTAGCCGATTTTTTTAGCCGTGAAGCGCGGGAGCTATTAAGATTACACTGGCGCGCGCTAAAAGAGCACCATCGCCGCTACGCGCAGGGCTCTGAAATGGCGTGCAGTGTTCTCGTAGTACTGCGTATACCTATGGATCTTTCAGCTGTGACCCTATAGTATTATTTATGGAAAGTATGTAGATAAGTTCAATAAATGCTGATATCGTAGNGGGGGGGGGGACTCCAAAATAATATCGACAGCATGTGTGGTAACTATAAAGAACCATTCCTTACTCGTCTGGGGTATGATGTATTTTCGTAGGTAAACTTACTGGTTGCAGGTTTTATAGTTTATTAAAAAAGAACAGGATTTCAAACTTTCTGCAGCGCACTTCAAGCGTCAAGCTGGAGGAACCATTAATGTGGATATGAAAGGATTGAGTTCTGACATAGAGTACTTATAATACAGAGGTGAAATAGCAGCTTATACCGCGAACTCCGACTGCACACTCCAGCAAAATGGTATCGCTAGTCAGCAACATGTTGGAAATCTTTTCGCCAATTAGCGCCTGGTAGCATATTCGGCAATCGGCAGCCCAGCCAATAGGAAACATTTCGCAGTATGCCGCACCCAATCAGACCCAAGGCTCGTTCCAGGATCTTTGCACAGCGAATCAGAGATCGGACGTGACGACATCAAAGCAACCGCCACGCCATATCGACTCCGTGTGCTTACCTACATTGTAGTTCTGCACTAAACATTTTGAGACCACGAGCTTGTATTGGAGACATAACTATGGCAGCCACTGCGTATTTCCAACTAAGGCACGTGGCAACCGTTAATGGTGGGGCCCCGGTACCTAAGAGGTTATACTGCTCGCCTCCCACCAAGGCGAACTGGGTTCATTTCTCTGCCGGCTCACTCCCGTATTTCCGCAAGTGGGAATCCTGCCGGGCAGTGGCGTGTGCTGAACTGTTGCAAGGTAAACTGGCGTTAGCTGTGTGCTGTACCCTGTTGCTTGCTATTTAACACTTTCAACACTAAAACGTAACTCGGCAGCTGACGCCACATGACGCGTGTAATGCTACATGCACCGATAATGTAGAGCAGTGAGCAAGCACCAGCTTACCTTGCAACACTTCACCGCATGCCACTGGTGCCAGACGATACCGCTGCTCGGAGGGTTTCTCGGGGATCTCCCGTTCCCCCGCCCTTTCATTCCAGGGCTGCTCCGATCTCGCCTCATTTCACCTTCATTGGCTGTCAAGAGCACGTTGTAACTAGCCTCCCAAATCTCTCCACCCCACTCCACTCCACTCGGCTGTTGGTAACTGTGGTCGCCGGCGGCGCTGCTGCTGNTGTTCCGGCGCGGCTCGGCTTCCGATGAAGCCCGCCCGCACTCGGCACGTGGGGGCGGCACGGTCGACGTTCATTTCCTGTGTCCGACGCCCGCTTGCCCCGCCAAACAACCGCAGCCAGATGCGCTGTCCGCGACGACGCAACGTCCTGAAACCACGTGGCCTGCCTGCGGCTCTGCCGGCCAACACTCACTCTCTTCCACGCACACGACGAGTTCGCCCACAATATTTCACTCCTTTTTTCCCAAAGTTACCGCGTATAATTTTTTACGAGAAAGTACGAATTTTCAGAAGTTTTTGACGTGAATGCGTTTTTAAAATCAGACCGACATGTGGTTGCTTCCAACTTTTTTGAAGCCTCCGCCTCATGCAAACAANCGTGAATGCGTTTTTAAAATCAGACCGACATGTGGTTGCTTCCAACTTTTTTGAAGCCTCCGCCTCATGCAAACAAAGCTTAACTAAGTCTAGAAAATTACACCGAAGTGACAACGCATCATATTTGTGCGCACTCAAAGTAACGATAATGTGCATAACAACTATTTGTTACTAGGCCTTACCAACACACAAATTTTCCACTGTTTTTATTAATATAAATTATAAATGAAATGTTATCTTTTAAAGATTAAAATTTGTAAAATTTCAAATCAGACAAAAATATGGTACTCTAATATTAACCCAAGTATTAAACACTTGTAAAAGATAGTTAACATAATCAGGAAACAACCAAACACGTCATAATTTGTGTGATTTTTCAAAGGTTTGATTAAAAAATTGTGAAGTTACCGCGAATTGGCTATACCAGGATGGAAACGACGATGTAGCGTTTGCAGGGTCATCCATTCCCACATGTTAACTTCGTGACGAATAATCGAATTGAAATAAATGAAGCCTCGTTCGGTCGCGTATACAACTAAGATGCGAGCATGGCCTTGAGTTAGCGCGGCGCATGCGGGAGATGCAGGTGGGGGCCCGCGACGACAAGTGAGAGTTCTCGGACAGCATTTCTTGTTACTCTGATTTCCTAGCGCGCTGATGTCGGAGTCAAACGAAATATTTCCTCTAGCATTGTCAATAATCCGTAAAAGCCAAGTATATATTTAAGTACTTTAATTTCATTACCGGTAACACGTCCACCCAAAAAAAAACGGAAGGATTCGCATAAATACCCCAGTGGTGTACCCTACACAGCCACACCCCAACTTTTCCGTACATTCACGGTAATAATCCCACACTTATTCAAGAAAGAATCAAATGCGTATAGAAGTTAACAACTGTGTATAGTAACATGTATCTACTTACAGCCTTGTGAACAATAATTTTGCCACTAAAACGTTACACTGTAGTTCAGTGAAAAAGGTTTTACAGAGTGCGTGGTTTCATAAACTTATCTTAATATTACTGATTCGTGATAGTTGACGTCCTCTGCCTATGGTGGTAGCTTAATGATACTAACCATACATTTGCGCCGGAAACAAAAGCCATGCGTAACTATATGGCTTACTCAAGTCTGAAGCACGAAACAGCCTAGTGGCTGCCCATACATGACTCTCATAATAGCTCTCACTTAGCTCTTGTTATGACCAGAGTATAATGAATACATTAATGTTGGGCTGGAATGGAAAACAAACTAATACCATCCAGTTCCCTCAATATTTGAGCATCTAAATGCGCAGTTCATTTACTGAATTTCTTTAAGGTTATGTAGTTTTAAATATTCATTGTAAATTGTATTTTATGTTTTTTTCGAAATATTTTCATCCATGACCNTTTAAGGTTATGTAGTTTTAAATATTCATTGTAAATTGTATTTTATGTTTTTTTCGAAATATTTTCATTCATGACCCAGTATTGTGAAACAGGTTAACAGTCTGGTCCACATCGACTATGTACACGCCAAGCTCGTTGAACATTGACACTGATATTTACACTCTATTTTGTCTGTTTTAGACGCACTGCTCATTTTCGCCGTAATATTTTCAGTATTTTCATTATTGCTGAAACGTTAGAAAAATGCTACATTACACACAAAAAAATTCAATTGCTCAATTTCTGGAAAAAAATTGGGTAAAAGACCTAAAATTTTCTCTAAAAATACTAATTACATAACAATTGTTAATATAATCTTTGAGATACTATTACATTCCGAATAAAATATTATATGTTTATTTCTGTATTACAACCCGTAGTGTGTTTTTCAGCTTCATAAAAATAAATTGATGGACCCCATCAAAAACTAGGAAATGCGTGAATATAATTATTACCAACCTTAAGTAGGCTATATGTTTATTTCTTGCTAGGCTTATTTCATTATTTGAAGAAAACTGTTCTGTTGCTATTTATAGTCTATAAAGTGATGTTTGTTCTCGTGGTCTACTTATATTCTTAAATGAACTAATGCTACTGCCAGTAGCTAGTTCCTTGATAAAACTTACACTTTTAAACTTAATGCGAAATAAATATCTAGCGCAAAATTATTTCTCTTAACACTTTAGTTATCAAGACTTATTGGAAACAGAAAATTCTCTTTCGTTTTTAACCAGTAATCCCGCTTATAATTTCCTTAAAATAACCACTTGAATAGTTTTCGAAGAAAATAATCTAAGCCATTTGTATACATTTATAGTTAAACACAAACAAATAATGTTAACTGATTTTGTAAAAGGAAAGTATATTTGCCCAAATAGATCGCTCACAATTCATCTTTTAGTACTTTCACTAAGCCTTTAGCCACTGTGGTTTTATCCTTTATTGTTAAATATTTTTTTTTATGTAATCTACCGGCAATTATGTTAAATAAACTATCAACCGTCAGGTTTTCTACTTTTATTTTTAAAATGTAAGTCAAATTTTATTTAATTTTAAATTTCAGGTACAGCGATGTTTACGAAATAAACCTAAGGAGCAAGAATTTATTTTAATTTTTTATATTTTTTATTTAATTTATTTAAATATGATGTATTAATTGATATATATTTGTTATAAATTTTAATATATGAATATGTATATTAAGGGAGTATTACTGCAACATTAATTACTTATTTTTGTTCTATATTATATTCAGTTCTCATTATATATTTGAGAACTATAGACAGGATTATATAAAGCTTTTATTAACTTCTGCATACATATAAATTTACACAATGATCCTTGTGAGGCGTGAACTCTGTCCAGGTAAATATTAATAATTTTTTTTATTTAGCTGTTCATAATAATAATAATATCATTTTATGAGGTCGAAATTGTAGCCACCTCTAAACGGCATATACTTAAATTATCATTGAAAAAGATCGCATTTGTGATCATTGCATTTTAATTGAACTACACATTCAGATGCCTAACAATACTCAGCGAACGTTTCTTATAGTCTACTAATACNTCATTGCATTTTAATTGAACTACACATTCAGATGCCTAACAATACTCAGCGAACGTTTCTTATAGTCTACTAATACATTTCTATATTTCTTGAAAAATTAGCTACATAAATTTGAGATAATTTAACTGAATAATTGTAAAAGTTTCACAATTAATTAAGTTGCTGTGTTCTATATAATTAAGTTATGCTGTGGACCTGTATGTATTTATTCCTTTCAAGTGNCACAATTAATTAAGTTGCTGTGTTCTATATAATTAAGTTATGCTGTGGACCTGTATGTATTTATTCCTTTCAAGTGTGGCTCCATTAAATTATACGTTAACATCGATTGAACTGTTACTTTATGATAATCCTTATGGATTGCCTCTCATCCTCAACGTATGAAAGACCCGTGTCACGAATTATGGACACATTGCCGTTATGTGTGTATGTTTTCAATGTTTCATTCCATTGTTCTTCATTTTATTTATTAATTTCACAACCGTTCACGGAACATAAAAACAGTTTTATTTACACCAGGCGTAAATAAACTTTCCCAGCATGGCATTTAAATTGACAGTTCGCTTAATTTTGCCAGTATATGTAATAAGAGCGCGTATCTCTCTTCATTGAATATGTGACGAGTTGTTACATAAAAATATCACAAATTAAGTAAATCTTTCCATTCCTCAAGCGAAATATTATACCTGGAGGAAGCTAAATGAGAAATGTAACAGGTTATCTCTCTCTGTTTTAGAAAAATGTATAGTCTATTACTAAAATATTTAAGAACATACGTACTCGTGAATAAGAGAATACGCAACAACAAAAAAAAAACGTTTATGTTGTACTTCTACCGGTTTGTCTGCTTAAGAGAGCGGATAAAATTAAATATTGTTAAACTANGCTCGTGAATAAGAGAATGCGCAACAACAAAAAAAAACGTTTATGTTGTACTTCTACCGGTTTGTCTGCTTAAGAGAGCGGATAAAATTAAATATTGTTAAACTACAAAAGTGACAGATAAGCGTAAAATAAGTTTTAAATATCAGCCGGTGCAATTGTTTTAAAATTCCATGTTGTTATTTTTAGTGTCAATAATACTTCAACCACATATACATGTAACAACGACGGGGTTTAATTTAACAAAAAAATATTCTACCTACAGGTTTAAAATTCTATTTTTTGCATTTCGTGTATGTTACAGAGTTTATCTACGTTATTTCTGGATATTGGCACGCAATTCAATTTGAATACCCACACGCCAAATTCAAAACTGTATTACTTGTTCGGGGTGACTGGTACGATCACAGGATTGCCATTTCCGTAGTTAAAAGCGTTAGTGACGGAGAATTAGCCGATTAAATTACTGGTGCACACAAACCACGCCCGACCACGTTACACGCCGCTGCACCCGGTGAATACGTCCGTTCCAGCAGATAACTAAAACGGGATTTTGCAAACTGCCGATGAATATGTTGATAATGTCGAAGTGTTGCAGAATACGCCATTCCTAGCTCCGTCGTTATGTCAGCGCGCTGTGCAGTCTGTACTTGGAACACGTTTACATAGTGTTAAGACATCCTTTTTTGCCTAAGTGTTCATGCAAAGAAATGGGCAAATAATTTTTTCGTAAGAGACGGATTATCAAGAAATTATAAACTGTTCATCAAGCGAAAAACGCTGCAGTTAAAATGTCTCACTAAATGTGTACTTGGATACACTTGTCCCTTCAAACGATCAAATAAACCGTTTTAAGTTATACACTATCAGTGCTGTCTAATAAGGGTTGCTACAAATGAGAACGACTTTGCCATTCTTGTATTAATGAACATTTACATAAAAATTATCTGAATATACTGTGAAAAAAAATGGCTGTAGGAATTATCTAGACTGTTAAAGTAAGGACAGCCATCTGACGGGTTGTAGATATCATCTTAATACTGTTATCATAAGTAGTAGCCCAAAAAAACTGTTGTTGTATTCCTGTCTGTTATTGTATTTGCTACTGTACATATCGTTGCTACAGCAGACCAATGCGTTCCTGCTACGAAGCAGATAACCTCCAAGAATTATTGGATTGTTCCCACAACAACTGGGATTGTAATAACCTAACATAATATTATGTTGCTGCTACCCTCAAATCCGATAACAGAACATGTTTAGCACTAGCAACAGAACATTCTGCTATTACAATTCTGATTGTCGGGGAATAAAACAAATATCGTTGAATTTGTTCTGTTGGAGGTACTATCTGTTTTGTGGTAGGAATGCAGTGAGTGTTCTGCTGCATCAACCATAAAGTAGCAAATACAATCACACATGGGAATGCAATTAACATCTCCGTTTCTATTACTGTCTATGTTAACAATATTTAGATGGTACATAAAACTAACAATTTAGATGTGCCTATTTTAAGTCTAAATGGTTCTGCAATCGTATTTTTTAAGTCTACCAGTAAATAAATCACTGCTGGAATTAATATATAATTAAAATTACACTCATATTACTAACCTAGTTGTTGCAGGGATATCTAGCTAAAATTTTCTGCAATGCTTTTATAAAACGTTTGCCAGTTATTTTAATTTAATTAATATTTTTGCAATGTTAACTTCTCTGTTCAAAATGTAACATGTGAAAGGAAAAAAATGATTTCTTGTAAAAAATTTTACTTGGCGTTTGGTGTTACAATGATATATTGCCTGAAGCAATGACGTCATACTCTCGCTTGTAAGTGCATCNCGTTACACGCCGCTGCACCCGGTGAATACGTCCGTTCCAGCAGATAACTAAAACGGGATTTTGCAAACTGCCGATGAATATGTTGATAATGTCGGAGTGTTGCAGAATACGCCATTCCTAACCCGTCGTTATGTCAGCGCGCTGTGCATTCTGTACTTGGAACACGTTTACATAGTGTTAAGACATCCTTTTTTGCCTAAGTGTTCATGCAAATAAATGCGCAAATAATTTTTTCGTAAGAGACGGATTATCAAGAAATTATAAACTGTTCATCAAGCGAAAAACGCTGCAGTTAAAATGTCTCACTAAATGTGTACTTGGATACACTTGTCCCTTCAAACGATCAAATAAATCGTTTTAAGTTATACACTATCAGTGCTGTCTAATAAGGGTTGCTACAAATGAGAACGACTTTGCCATGCTTGTATTCATGAACATGTACATAAAAATTATCTGAATATACAGTGAAAAAAAATGGCTGTAGGAATTATCTAGACTGTTAAAGTAAGCACAGCCATCTGACGGGTTGTAGATATCATCTTAATACTGTTAACATAAGTAGTAGCCCAAAAAACTGTTGTTGTATTCCTGTCTGTTATTGTATTTGCTACTGTACATATCGTTGCTACAGCAGACCAATGCGTTCCTGCTACGAAGCAGATAACCTCCAAGAATTATTGGATTGTTCCCACAACAACTGGGATTGTAATAACCTAACATAATATTATGTTGCTGCTACCCTCAAATCTGATAAAAGAACATGTTTAGCACCAGCAACAGAACATTCTGCTATTACAATTCTGATTGTCGGGGAATAAAACAAATATCGTTGAATTTGTTCTGTTGGAGGTACTATCTGTTTTGTGGTAGGAATGCAGTGAGTGTTCTGCTGCATCAACCATAAAGTAGCAAATACAATCACACATGGGAATGCAATTAACATCTCCGTTTCTATTACTGTCTATGTTAACAATATTTAGATGGTACATAAAACTAACAATTTAGATGTGCCTATTTTAAGTCTAAATGGTTCTGCAATCGTATTTTTTAAGTCTACCAGTAAATAAATCACTGCTGGAATTAATATATAATTAAAATTACACTCATATTACTAACCTAGTTGCTGCAAAGATATCTAGCTAAAATTTTCTGCAATGCTTTTATAAAACGTTTGCCAGTTATTTTAATTTAATGAATATTTTTGCAATGTTAACTTCTCTGTTCAAAATGTAACATGTGAAAGGAAAAAAATGATTTCTTGTAAAAGATTTTACTTGGCGTTTGGTGTTACAATGATATATTGCCTGAAGCAATGACGTCATACTCTCGCTTGTAAGTGCATCNATTTTACTTGGCGTTTGGTGTTACAATGATATATTGCCTGAAGCAATGACGTCATACTCTCGCTTGTAAGTGCATCATAACTTTATATATAGTTGATCATATGCACAATGTTGTTTACCTTACAACAGCCTGCGTACATAATGTAAATATTTTGCTCGCTTTGCTGCCAACTTATAGTGGCAATACTTACTAAGATAACCCAATGAAAGATAATATAATTTTTTCATTTGCTTTATACTGCCACCCGAATATTAGTGATTGAGGGAAATATTTGAAATGGTAAAGTAAACAACAAACTCACGCACGAGTCAGGCTCCAACCACGAATCTACAGTACGTACATATAAACACACTAACACACGTACAAAAACCACAACATATACTTGAATTTAATAAAAAAACATTCGGCTTTAACTTTATCAATAAAAAATATGGGCGGGGAGAATATGTATTGTATACAAATGGGGAGTCTGGCACAAGGGGGTCTGTGATCGGATTCAGATTCGTCCGCTACGTTGGATTACATCACATGCGCGGCCGTANGAGTCTGGCACAAGGGGGTCTGTGATCGGATTCAGATTCGTCCGCTACGTTGGATTACATCACATGCGCGGCCGTCATCTTGAATGACACGACATGCGAAGTGGCCATCTTGAATGACGTCACAGGTGCGGTTGTCGTCTTGGATTATGTCGCATGCACGGTCACCATCTTTGATACATTTAACCATGATTACACATCATCCGAGACGACTTGGATTTCATTTACTGCACGAGGGATAGGCTTCGGAGGCTTCACTGCCTCGTTGTCTCGATCCCTTGATCCAAACGCGATTAACTTTGTTGTGTTGGGGTTCATGGGAAGTCTGGTATACGAGGGGCCATGGCGGAGTTGGCGGAGTCAGAAGAAGATCTTATCACATGCGTCATCGCAGCTGCCGGCAAAATTAAAAGACGCTAGATGAGGATGTGCTCAGCTATTAAANTAGCTGCCGGCAAAATTAAAAGACGCTAGATGAGGATGTGCTCAGCTATTAAATCTTTGTTGCTGTGAACTGCGTACTACATATGAAAACCCACAATAAAGTCTTGCATGTGAACGTGATACATTTATATTTGCTCAATCCAGTTGGGCACTCGAAGTTGTCTCAACGTCACAAGTCCAAGCTACCACGTTCATGCCGTTCCCTGAAGTTCAAAGTTTTTTTGTAATTTGGGATTAAAATACACTTTAAAAATTATTTAGGAGAGGCGTACTCAGAGATACAGTGAATTAGGTAGGCTTCATATTCGGTGTATTAATAAAATAACGAAGAGATTTGGGCGTCTCTTTACATCGAGGTCTTGAGAGCCGATGAGGGTGAAGTAAGATGAGCATGGTGCAGCACCGAAATTAAGGGCGCGGGGGATAATTAGAGATCCACAAGAAAACCCGCCCATCACGGCATTGTCTGGCGCGATTCCTACATGCAACAATCCAGGAGTGACCCCGCCAGGAATCAAACCCTGTTCGCCTATGTGGGAGGCGATTAGTCTATCAACTACTCCACCACGTCGTCTATTAATAAAAGAACACGTTGCATCTTGTTACAGTAATTATTTAGTTAGTATGGGAAGTTGAGAGATAAAAGTGATATTAAAATGATATTATATAATTATTATTATTATTCTCATAGATTATAAGCCACGATAAGATAAGTGAGTAATTAGTTATTGAAGCTACATATGGAGAATATTTTCACCTACTTCATGGCTCTGAAGGCTGAGTGATATCTGTAGACGGATTACGACCGTAGGCACACCACTCTCTTGGATGTCTTTCTGGTGCAGTGTCTCGATCTCAAAGACGCCGTCCACCGTGCCTTCCTGCCTTCATATCGGGCACATGTTGAACAAGAATGGCCCCGTATTCCAACTTTTGGAGGGGATTCCTTCGTGACACTGGCAATCACGGTTCGCGTCCCATTTACTGGCGATATGTTTGAGAATGTGATCAAGCTGGCAAGGACGATTTCATCCTCATAACGAGTTTGCACGTAACGCGATGCGCGTTGTTGCCTATCTGGCATTCGTATAACAATTTTTATTTCCCTGTGAAATTTTTTTCAAACGACGTTGTTACATGTGTCTACCAAAGCGACGCGTGATTACGTATTATAGTTTAAAAAAATATATTATTTAATAATCACACGCATTCTTCGCGAGTGAAAATAGAAAACTAAAAGCAACTTTTTCATATACAGTTGTTATATTTCACAGTAAACTAAAGTATTTCTATAAGAATTTCATGATGAGATAATCACTTACAGGAATCAACACTTTATCATTTCGACAACCTTATATACATTTTTTAAATTTTGCCTACCTTTCAGTATTATTAATTAATTCCTTGTGTTTATTGATATTTTGGTTTATTTGAGCTTTCAGGGAAGAATTAACATCAATCATAATCAAGCGTACCGTTTTTTATATAGTAAGTTCTGACTAAAATGTTCATGGCATTTAATTTGACTCAGAAAATGACCTTACGAATCAAAGAGTCTTAAGCCAGTTAGCTAACAGGAAGAAGAACGATTTACAAGAAACAAATTTCTGAACCTAAATGTACCGCTTTCCCCGCATTCGAACCACGAACATCGTGTTCCATTGTAACTCATTGCGACCTTGGCAATGGAAAAATAAACTGTGTAAATGTGAATTTTGTATGAATGTAGGTGAAACAACAATAATAACGTGTTACTTACTAATTATATATGTGTTGAATAAAATAATAAACTAAATACATTTCATGACTAAAGTGTCAAACTTCACATTCCTAGTACGGCGATTAAACACGAAAATACTTCACCGCATTTTCTAATACTCCACCAACTTTACTCGTAACATGACAGTCAGAGTTTCCGTCAAAATATAAGCATTTAAGGACAGAAAATTGTTTGGGAGATCGATTCATATATCAGTTATTTGATCAACACGCTCTACTTCCCCGCGTCGGGCACCCAGGTGGGATTATTATCTTCACTAATAACACGTTATTTACAAAACAAATATTATGCACATATGTCAAGCAAATGCGGAATAATTACCGCGACACTGTAAATGCTGTGCTTATTCTCCGGAGAAGGGAAGGACAACGCTTCAAGTAGTTACCTTATAACACCAACATCGGTGGCTCCTTAGCTGTGGTATTGAAATCCCCGCCGGCAAGCCAATCCTACCGAGGACCTCCACCACGCCGATCTATCATATTCCCCCGGAATGCCGTGCTGTCACGAGACCAGGAACCGAAGTTACCATAACTCGTCTAGTGGGTTTGCAACAAAACAGCAGCCCGACAGACTTGGGACAAATCATTGAGCCGGCGGCGAGCTGCTGTGTATATGTTTTAGCTGGGCTCCGGGACCGTATTTATAGCAGTTAACTACTGTTGCTACCTTAATACATTTACGTGTTGGTGTTATCGGCGAGGGAGTAAAGCTNTGGGACAAATCATTGAGCCGGCGGCGGGCTGCTGTGTATATGTTTTAGCTGGGCTCCGGGACCGTATTTATAGCAGTTAACTACTGTTGCTACCTTAATACATTTACGTGTAGGTGTTATCGGCGAGGGAGTAAAGCTCCCCGCCAGTCTCCCTACTGGCGTGTTGTGTCGTGATGTCTGTGGAACATGTTGTAGTGTGGTTTGCAAGTAGCTAGTTAAACTCGCGTGTAGTGCGTCGGTGAGTCCCTACAACCCGAGTCACTGCTCATCGACAACCCAGCTTGTTCGTCATCAGCTCATACGGTATTGCAAGTCAGGGTCCGGCCACGCTCTAAGTCTCCGGTCATTTCACCGGGTGACGTTTGTGAAAAGAGTTTCATTTTATTCGTACACTTTTCTGGCAATTTATTTACCAAGACTGTAGCCAGCCCTGATTAAAACTAGTGTTAACCAGTGTAGTTGGTGCATCTACATCAGCCTCCTGAAAGGCATCATTTGTAGCTTATCCTTATAACTATAAAACCGGCCTTGCAGCCTTGAATTTATTATTTTTTTTTTAATTTTAAAGACATTTTATATTTTTACTTTTATTTTTTAGTATTTTATATTTAGTTTTTAATTTTTACCTCCCTAGGAAGCCAGCGGGTGAGCTCACATGCAGTATAGTATACTCCTCGCCGCATTCCGCTATACGNATTTTTACCTCCCTAGGAAGCCAGCGGGTGAGCTCACATGCAGTATAGTATACTCCTCGCCGCATTCCGCTATACGCCCCTCTTCCAAGGTTGCCACAAAAACCGCTCAAGCCACGGGGTAAATGCGGGTCTAAGTGTGAAGTTACACCTACAGATGGCTGCGGCCAAGCCAACACATGTACACTTTCTCGCCGGGAATGTAAGTGCCAAGCCTCAACCTGCCTACACTCACTGGCTGAAAAAGGGAGTGCGTACAAAATATAACAACAAGCTTTGTTTGTAACTACGAAGTAAAACTAAATAAATATTTAAATTTAAACTTATTATTAAATTATATATTAAATTTTTATTTAATGTTTCTATTATACATTATTATGTATCGCATTATACATTACTGCGTAATTATAAGTCACTCTTGCTTTCATACTCGTAGTTTGATTGATTTAGTAAAATTATATATTATTATGCAGGTTAACGTGCAATCTTTCAATCCCTAATAAAATGGTTGCTCCGAAGCAAAGTTGTAATACTTCCAGATATTCCAAAAAATAATAGTTATATATAACACATGGTTTAATAATAACAAAACTATTCCACACAACGATTTTGTTTATTTGCTGTCAATTCTAACCCAATATTCATTGTCTCTGTATGTGAGACTTAATTTTCTTAGTGTCAGCATACATACGAACAATGCATGCTTATTTCCTCAAAAATTTGCACTAACTGAGGGGATATTTCTTACATCTTATTATGTTTACTTTCCCGTGTGTTCGAAACGAAATTTGCAATAACCTACGAAAACAGTTACATGTGCAAGTTCGCCTGTCCAGCAATAGAGAGCGCACGACGTGTGCGGCTCGCCCAGCACTATCCTACAAAGCAGGAATGGGATCCGGGATCAAAGGAATGCGGGAAAAGGAAAGAAAAGCGAGAGGCAGACACAATATCAGGCAACAGTTGGTGGGGTTCAGAGGGGCGGAGGGCGAATGCCTGGGTTGCACGCACAGGGCTCACGGGGTTGNATCAAAGGAATGCGGGAAAAGGAAAGAAAAGCGAGAGGCAGACACAATATCAGGCAACAGTTGGTGGGGTTCAGAGGGGCGGAGGGCGAATGCCTGGGTTGCACGCACAGGGCTCACGGGGTTGGGGGAAAGAGAAGGGGTGTATGTAGTTCTTCCTCCTGCTTACGTCGTGGGAGACCACAAACAGGATCGCCTCTTCGCTAGCNAAGAGAAGGGGTGTATGTAGTTCTTCCTCCTGCTTACGTCGTGGGAGACCACAAACAGGATCGCCTCTTCGCTAGGACCTTTGAAATTCGCGTGATCAGCAGCTGCCTTGCTGTAAAAGCCATGTAACACCATCGGCCGGTCACCACTGAGCGTCGAACTCGAGTGATCTTCGCCATTACCTCTCTCTTTGACTTCTCCCCGAAGAGGATCTCTCGATTTCTAAAAGTTTCCGTTACAGAAGGTAGGCCGTTTAACAAAAAAAAATCCTCCCGGAAAATTTTCAGTGGGAGTACATTTGTTCTGAAGTTCAGCTTTGTGATAGTGGACTGAACTCTGACAAGAAAGCGTGGTTTATCTTGCATTCACTCTAAAATACAAAGATCAAANTAAAAATCCTGCCGGAAAATTTTCAGTGGGAGTACATTTGTTCTGAAGTTCAGCTTTGTGATAGTGGACTGTACTCTGACAAGAAAGCGTGGTTTATCTTGCATTCACTCTAAAATACAAAGATCAAAAGCTTGCATATTCCTGCAGCCGAAAGTAAATCTCTCCCAGGCTGATTATCCTGTACCTATTCTATACCACATTAAAGTCGTGAGTGCCGTCGGTAAGACTGCAGACCACAAATGACGATCGTATTTAGCAACAATATTTTAGTATGGTATAGATTTAATCTAAAGTACGTGTGTTTATTTCCTTATTTACATACGTAGTGGGGCCATGGTGGTGCAGCGGCTGGGGTGCTCGCCTCCCACCAAGGATAATTGGGTTCAATTCCTGACGGGACTGCTTCTTGATTTTCACAACTGGTAGTCATGCCGGACGATGCCTCTGGTCGGCGAGTTTTCTCGGGGATCTCCTGTTTCTTAAACCCTTGCATTCTGACGATGCTCAATACTAACCTCACTTCAACCTCATCGGCTCTCAAGACACCGATATTAAGAGCCACCCAAGCCCCTCCACTCCACACACTTTTATTTAAAAATGAAAGAAACCATAACACTGTATGCGTTTAGATGTAAATCAAAAGTCATTGTCGCTTCAGAAATGTTTTTGAAGGTATGCTGGCGAACCTACTGATAATTTGGATCACTATAAACAGTTTTAACGAGTTAAATACCATAGTAGAACGAAAAATATACCACAACGATACTTTGTGAAGAATATCTTCACCATATAAAGAGTAGATATGAGTTCCCTTTTGACGGCGCTGAAATCCTCTCTTAAGCACTGCCTAGATCTCTTAGCCAGAAACTATGAAGTAAGTCGATACATTTCCATTGTAAAAAAGTAAAGTTTTATGTAAATTTAAAAGTCTAGATTTTGAATGTGTGTTATTCATTTGACATACGAAAAAACAATATTTTGTCTGAGAAAACAAGTAAAGCAAATTCTTCGGAAAACTTAATATAATTTCAAAATGATTCCGGAATCTTAACGGCTTAACTATCTGTGTATGTCCTACGGACTTATTTAGATCATTTGCACCTAGACATTGAAATGGTTCAGAATAGGTCAACTGAACAGATATTGTGATATCAAAACTTACACCGAAGAGCTAGGAAAGCTGAGATATTGGTACGATAACTGTTAAGTCCAAATTTAGATTGTATAAATGCATAAGAACTCTAGGGTGGCCTAGTGTATTCTGTAAACCAAATAAATAACGAACACCACGCCTCTTCGAGAAAGATTCACAAGTTTGCATTCCTTGGAGATTCTGAATCTCTGGTTTTAAAGAGCGTGTTGAAGGGCTTAATAACACACAAATCAGATATTGTGTGACCAAATTAACAAACGATTCCATGAGGGGAACGTTCAGCTCTTCCACTTCTCACGCAACGCGCGGCGGGGAAGACATGTACACTCAATTGAAACTACTACGGACCGTCTGCCACACATTCGGGAATGTCAAACACGGTAGTGAGGTTTCCCTATCGTTAATATATGGCATGCGAGGTTTCAATGGTTTAGTAGTGCTCCCCAATTATAGAGACACATCCCAGTGACATTTTTTATACTGTACATTTGAGGCGAATAAGAATATTATATAGAATACCATTTTAAATATTCAGTGAATAAAGATAATAAGGAAAATATCTGCCTGGTGTTAAGCAATAAATAGGAGATAGGACAAGCTTCAAATCTACATCATCAGTAATTATATGCACATTAAATAGTAATTTGAATTCATTTTATGTAACTATAAAAACTTTTTCTAGTAAAAATGATTTTATATTAACAATAAATTGCGTTCAAAGAATTCACAATCCATATCGTTTAACTCTTGTTATCATTATTATTTATTTTTAAATTTTGTTCGTTTAAAATATATAAACTGTGATTTATGCAAATACGATTTAATATATTTCCCTAAAATGGTACAAAAATTTTATTAAGGCTAAAATAGTCGATAGGATCAAATTTGGAACCACAGAAGCTTTATTAACACTTTTACCGCAGGGAAGATGATGTTAATAAAGCCATACCTGTTCAAAAATATTGCGTGGAATTCGTTTCCCAAAAGAGTGAATGGTTTAACATAATAAGTCGCATCAAAACACGCAACTCGAAAACATGCATATTAAATGTTACCCATTACTCCAAACACCAGAAAAACTTTAAATGTTCACTGTTACTTAGATCACCTTCGTTTAAAACATGCTGTTTTGTGTGCAAGTTGTTCTCCTTCTGAAAGTGCACCATACGGTTTTCAATATATGTAATAGTAATCGTTACAATTGTCATCATGACGACTTTAACGGTCACTGTCTGTGTCGCCACCCACACCTTTTAAAATATTTTCTATGTCTTCTTCTATGCAACGATTTTTTTTCCAATATTCCATCTGATATCCAATATTTTTTTTTTTTAATAATGTTTATAGCCTCGTAATTCCAAAATATTTTTCTGCTACTCGTAGTTCGTTTTTTTCTCTGTTGTACATACTTTCTTATCTGTTAGTGTTGATACACTAATTCCCTTATGTTTTTATTTATAAATTTTTTCCGTATTTTCGCCATCGACATCTCGGTCGCAGCTGCTGCCCCTTTCGTGGCATTTTCAATGGGATAAGTATGTCTTCCAGAAACTTTCTCCTTATCAATAAATGTAATTACGTTATAAATAATTTCTCGGACTTCACTGTGAATTCTAGGACGTTGTACTCTAACATTCCATGACCCACTCTAGTGAATACCTCCCGCAAGACTGACTTGTTCGCGTTACATTCGCACATACGTACTATACAGTAGGTATGGGTGAAACTGTTGCTTTCCTGTGATTGGCTCGCCGCTAGACCTTCCCTGCCGCTGTCCTTTCTCCTTGAGCAAGGTGCTTTAAAGATGACCATGAGTTCAAGATCAGTGAAGAACTTGTCTGGAAGAAACTCTTGAAGATGCACGCTCCGCAATGAGGTGTCGGTCTTGTGAGGGGCCACTCTTACGAGGAGTCAGTCTTGCGAGAGGTCAGTCTTCTTGTGAGGGGACAGTCTTGTGTTGGCAATGATAAAATGTAACTCCTTCACAATTTGATATAATAACTTCCATACTACCCATCATTTCGATAACAATTCTCAGTTTCATATAGATAAGTGTTTTCGCCACAATTAACCACACATTCATTTTTAAAAAACCATTCAGATAAAGTTGATTTAATTTTTTTACACACATGGGTATATAATTTTTGCACACAACATCATCGTGCATTTTCTTTTAAATATTTTTATATATTACTGCTATTTTTTTATGTAATTGAGTATGTAGGTATTTTGTGGTTATTATAACTACATGCTCTAAGGAACCATTTACTTTAATGTAATAAATTTCTGTAGTATTTTATTATTTGAATAACTTAATATATTTAAAGTTAATGATCTGTTTTGTCTAAATACTTATGCGATTTTGCATTCTAACTTTAACCAGCACATTGTTACTTCTGATGCAGGTATCGATCTAAATAAAATATTTTAGTAATTTTTTACATTAAATTTATTTATATGAACTAGAGATTTATATACAAGCACACACAACCACTATATAATATTTTTAATATGTATTTATTTCATATTTCATGATAAATACATAGTTTAACAAGAAAAAATTACACATTAAAAAAAGTGATTGGCGTTTATAACAACAGTTCCTTGCATTTGTCCAGAAGCAGCACAAACTTCACGGAGCATCGATTAACTGGCCGAGGACAGATTTCAAAATCGACTTATTTTATGCATTGGAAATTGAATCACTCTCATCTGGAAGCGTGCCGATTGCAGCAGGAAATAGCAAATTCACCGCGTCTTCGATGCTGAGTTCAGGTTCAGATGTTCGTCGATGTTAACCAATCTGGGAGGAGCTGCGTTCGTGCACAGTCTTGCGTTTGGAGCGGGATCTCTGAGAGGCTGCTCGTTTATTCGAGGTGACAGGTTGCTTTACTGCGGTGGCTGAATCCAACAACTCCGACGTAGATGGATCTGCGATGGCGGTCTATAAGGTATTCAGATACGATTTTGATAATGCGCAGTTTGGCATGTGCAAAGGTGATTTGTCTCGACATATTGCAGCAACTGCCATGTGGTGAGGCGAGCACGGATGTTTGGTGTCTCCGCGTATGTAAAAAATACAACAATTGTCATAGCCTGTGGCACAGCCGATCACCTGCTTACAAGGCTCGGATGAGACGGGATTCCCAGCACAGATCAAGTGCAAATTACCGTTGCAAACAGCTTCATACTCCTTGAGCTTGCTACCAGACCTGTGACTTTCGTGCCTTATGCCGTTATAGCTTTCGGTATTTCCGTCTGGCCAGGGCGAACTGCAAAGTTGAAAGTAGCACTGGCCATCTTCAGATAGGAACCTTGCGAAAAGTTGCGAGGTGATTCGCCGCGAAAATGTATTCCACCTGAGCAGGAAATGAAAATTCACATTGAACATTTCAAAATAATTCAAGCTGCGAATCTCACCACACTCATTAAAAAAAACCAAACAGAGGCCATATTTTACGCAGTGTTTGCTTGTATACACGTAATCATACCGGGAACTCGGATCGTATATGTTGTGGTCGACATCTCCCACTGGGCAAGGATCTGGAAGCAGGTCAATTTCCTCTCCTTCAGATAAGCTATATTCATCGTCTTCGAACTTGTACTCTGCGGGGGGTGTCAGCTGTTAGCCACGAGACTGGTAAACTTCTTCCAACCATCGCATATGCAGACTGGTAGACATGCTTGCTGGCGATCGGGCTGGCTGTTGCTTATAATGTCAATGGATTTTCAAGATGGCTGCCAGCTCTCGATGTCGTTGCTGGATAAGCGTCAGACATGAGTGGTGAGTACAAGGTATGTCATACCATCTTCCTACGGTCCAGGATGGCGGTGTGCTGGTCGCCATTACAATGCACCATCCATCTAATTGCATCATGCCGGCCGTCTGTCTTTATCTCTTATCTGATTGTTCCTGCACCCTAAACTTGACTCCGCGATTCTTCTTCCGTACGCAATATCAAGTGACTTGTAGTGACAGTCATCGATGCTATATACCAAATTCGTCTGGGCCAGGTCGGTCAAGACGAAGAATCCATACATTATCAAAGGGACCATGGGTTTGGAAATGTACGACACGGGAGGCATCTAGTGGTAGAAACGAAAAAAGAAATAACTAGCAAGCTCTATAGTTTCCAATACTGGAAAAACATTGTCTTAAAATCACAATTTAGTGGCCAATGGGCAGGTACAATTGATTGGTGTGGGTGGGGGAGTAATTTTTGTTAGGTACGGTCAATGATACATTTTTGTGGAGGGGATTATTTTTTTTGGGGGAGGAGTGGTGTGCAAGGGAAGGAATGCTCATGTCATATGTTACTCGATTTTTATGGTTTTTTTCGATTTGTTATGAATTTCGCGTGATGGAGGGCAATGGGGTAAAGGTTCAGTTCGCTTACATTCAACATTGTGGCTGGAGTCAGTGATGTAATATGTCCCTAAACGTTTATTATGTTTTTTGATTTTTTGCTTTTTTCTTTTATATTTTAGAATTCAAGTTTATTGTGGTTAAGGTCAAGGTCGCCAACATCTAATATGAGAATTGGAGTCAGTAACTTAATAGGTTTGTCATTTTTATAATTTTTTTCTTTTAAATTTATTTATAATTTTTTTTAATTATTCGTTTCTAAGATATTTGTGGTCAAGGCCACTGGCGTCTAAAATGGGTGTCTTATTCAGTGATATTATATCGTCCAACTCTTTTATTAGTATCTTTCGAATTTTACATTGGCTTTCTCAGTTTTTATGACTTTGTAGATTTTGTTTTGTGAAGGGGGTCGGGGGGACAGCGAGGAGAATTGTGGGGGCTGATATTTCGCGAGGAGGTAGGGTGGTGGGGTGATTTCGAGATCAACGTTATATATTGCTCGATTTTTAGTTTCAATTTTTCTTTTTTTTTGTCGATTTATCCGGATATTCCTTATGATTGGGTTAGGGTGGGAGTGTTGTGGGGTGAGGTGAGGTTTATGGGATGAGTGTACTGTTTAGTTTATATGTAACTCGATTTTTAGAATAAGGTTTTGGATTTTTCTATTTTGCTTGTTTTTTTTATAGTTGGAAAGGGTTGTTTAGTTGGGAAGGGGGTGTGGAATAGGCGGTGAGATTAATTTTAGAGTAACATTATATGTTACTCGAATTAGAATTTTTTTAGTTTTTTGCGATTTCTCTTGATTTTTTTATGATTGGGAAGGTTTATAGTTGGAGAAGGGTTTAGGTGAGTGTGGTGGGATGGGTGTGAATTTAATATAATGTTACTCGATTTTTTAAATTGTTTAAAGATTTTTGCTGTATTTCTAGATTGTTTTAT
>NQII01005567.1:7977-36822 GCA_002778355.1 Clitarchus hookeri
ATATATTATAATATGCAGTAACTTGTAGTCATTCAGTGCAACTTGAAACCGAAGATGGAATATTGCATTTCTGGAATGGCAGGTACACTTTGTAAAACATTTAAGAAAATGTTGTGTCAATGTTAGAGTGTGTGTTGTTATTTTCTATTGAGATGGCAGTAAAAAATTCTGCAGTATTAATTAATGTTATATACGCACACTTCGTACTTTATTTTCAACTGCCTAATTCCATGTAACTGTTTAGAAGTTAAGCAATATATTTAATTATAATATTAGGTTGACTGCAGTTTTCTTGAAGTTGGTTGCAACATAATAATATTGCAGTAACACTCAAACTGTTAAAACTTTGGTCTTTAGGAGGGAGCCATGCTGTTTATAATGATTTTTTAAGGATTTGTTGGTAAGAGTAACGTTTGCTTTGTTGCTTTTACCAACTCTACTGTATACATATGAGACTAAAGGGTTTATTTACTTTATTATTGGTAAAAACAAGATACACTTGTATGCATTTTATTTGGAATTTAGTAATAATTATTAATTGTTAAAATTTGGCATTGCCATGTGTGAAAATTTTAGTTTATTCAGAATATCTTGTAATGGTATTTTCAGTTATGTGCGAGTGGAAAATAAGCTCAATACAGTATTGGTTCTGCAAAATAACATGGCTGTGCAATGAAAATTATATTCAGATAAGACCGTTGGTTTTTCTAAGACTTGTTTTTGAACAACGGTTAACAATTTTGGAATAAATTATTTTATTTTGTTTGTGGATTGAAACCATAATTTAATTTGGCACGAATTAAGTGTGATTATCAATACAGATTAATAGGTTCAAGGTAACTGCATATCAGTATACTGTGCCTATATATGAAAGGTTGCATTATACTTGTGAATTTTCTTTACAAGTCTGGGTAGTTTTATTTCAAAGTATGTACTAAAGTTAATAATATTTTATTACCATATGTTATTGTCGAAGATAAGGCAATTGATAAGTCGTTAGTAATACTTAAAACACAACAATTGTGCAGAAGCTCACCGCAGTCAGGGGCTAGTTGTGAACATACCTGTGTGTGGTTTTTTCTTTACAAATGTACACTGTATTTGTCAACATTACAAAATAATGTGACGTTATAAAGAACATATTTTAATTTGTAGTATATTTGTATTTGTTTAGAGAATGAAGGTCATGAAAGAGAAGAATAGCTTTACAATGTTTTGTTTTTAAATTGTTCATGTAACTAAATGGGACTTATTTATGCAGATTACCAAACAGGAAGTGCTAAATGCATATTAAAAAATTTTGTTTAACATTTTAAAATTGTATTAATGTAAAGAAACATATAGTTACTGTTATTTTGCATTCAGAGTTGACAGATGAAAGTTGAATAATGAATAAGGTTAATTAAGGATGCAGTACATGTTGGCTAAAGGTTGAGGTGTTGTATGGTATTGAGCCTTACATATATATAGATAAGGGTAAGACGTTGCTCCAGTTTATGGTGTCCTGGGATCAGTGGCACAAGGAGTAAATGTATTGGGATTGGGACAGGTCTGAGGCCCTTTTGTTATTGTCAGCACTGGCCTAATGAAAGGCAGTCGCAGTGACATTATTTATTTGTCAGCACTGACCTAATATACGGCAGTCGTAGTGGCGTTTATAGTTATGGACAGACTTGGGTCCCCTTTTGGAAGTGTGTGTGCATCTTGTCGCTCTTCTTTACTTCTTTAACAGTGAAATGAATATTTTGCAGTATGAGTTCAATTACCACCTACTAAATGTAAATTGTTTTCAAGGAGCAGAGGCACAGTGGTTTACATATTAGCTGCATACAAGATAGGTTTTGCTTTGGGAAAGATTTCTTCAAAATCTATCCCAAACCGAGGGGGGTAATGTAATGATGCAGTATTATTAATTTTCGGGATACGCGATTCATTTTCTTTCGTTTAACGGGGCTTCGTAATTTGTTATCGGAATTTCAAATTAAAGCCGTGGGAGTTCGTTTGTCAGGCATCCCGTTGCCGTTTCGAAAGTCGTAGTTTTCAGTAAGTGTCAGCATTAGTGATAGAAGCTTTCCGAACTGCGTCAACAGTTTTTGTTCTAGAAGGTTGATTATCTTTTAACTGACGATGCAGTTTGAATGGCGATGCAGTTCAGATAGCGTGGGAAGAGCGTGGCGACACACGCGATGCCCATATTTGGTTGTGTTTGTAGCTCTAGGGAGAGGGGGGTGATAGGCACGCGACAAATACCTAGTGTGCCTACCACCGGCGGGTCAGTCGATCGACAATCAGTGTTTCGGCAGTCAACACCCAGCGACTCACCGAGGCCGCATCGGGCGGCAAATAGCCCCCACACTGGCAACTTTATCCTGCTCATTGAATTCTTAGCTGGTGTGGGAGGTCGCTCTCTCTGTTTTTCTTCTTGTGAGGAAAGTTTTCGAAACGTAAATAAATCAATAAACGACTGTGGTGCTGTTCTGTACTTGTCTGTTTATCTGTGAACCTGCTCGTACTTGGCATACCTGCAGATCGTATGTGAACTGTTTCAATTGATTGGTAAATAAAAGTATACAACAAATAAACAGGAACTTGACTTCTTTATTTAATATTTAATTGGCGCCTTTTTAAAAGAGTTTCAAGTTGCTACCACTGAGCTAACCGAGTGGTAAATTCAAGCCGGCAATACCTTGATGTGCATCGTTACAAATATGGCGGCCCGAACGCGAGGCTGCCATATTACAATGTTTATAACAGAAAATATGTTTTGAATTTGCTAATTATTACACTTGTATTCATAAAAAAAAAAAAAAATCGTATCAGTATTCACAAATGTTAACATAACACTTTTAATTTCGTGTTAAGACATGGAACTACTTTCCCTGTCTCGTTATCACATTTACTGAGCGCATGCTGAACAGTGAACACGCTAAAATTTATACAGGTAGGGAGAGTGACATTTTTCAGATTGATTTTTAAAAAGCTCAGTTAAACGTGAACAGCCTATACCCATCAGTCTCCTACAAATTGGGATTTAGCTTTCAACCTATGGGTCATTCTTGCGCTGTCCTTTGGTTGACTGGTTAATCAAAATTTATGGACTAAATCTCAAGGACGGCCTTTNAAAGTATACAACAAATAAACAGGAACTTGACTTCTTTATTTAATATTTAATTGGCGCCTTTTTAAAAGAGTTTCATGTTGCTACCACTGAGCTAACCGAGTGGTAAATTCAAGCCGGCAATACCTTGATGTGCATCGTTACAAATATGGCGGCCCGAACGCGAGGCTGCCACATTACAATGTTTATAACAGAAAATATGTTTTGAATTTGCTAATTATTACACTTGTATTCATAAAAAAAAAAAAATCGTATCAGTATTTACAAATGTTAACATAACACTTTTAATTTCGTGTTAAGACATGGAACTACTTTCCCTGTCTCGTTATCACATTTACTGAGCGCATGCTGAACAGTGAACACGCTAAAATTTATACAGGTAGGGACAGTGACATTTTTCAGATTGATTTTAAAAAACTCAGTTAAACGTGAACAGCCTATACCCATCAGTCTCCTACAAATTGGGATTTAGCTTTCAACGTATGGGTCATTCTTGCGCTGTCCTTTGGTTGACTGGTTAATCAAAATTTATGGACTAAATCTCAA
The DNA here is from genome assembly GCA_002778355.1 of Clitarchus hookeri. Lineage (NCBI taxonomy): Eukaryota > Metazoa > Arthropoda > Insecta > Phasmatodea > Phasmatidae > Clitarchus > Clitarchus hookeri. The sequence goes on from NQII01005567.1 coordinate 11,642, forward strand.
GGACGGCCTTTCCTTTCCCGTTTCGAACACTCAGCAGTCAGATGGCCAGTGACGAATACGGTCTGTTGTGACTGTTGTGAGTCTCATCTGGAGGCCTGACTTCGGGAACAATTTAGCCCAGCAGCATCAATAAAAATTCATACAATTTTTATTTTTTATTTTTACTCTAAGAAAAACAGCATTTCTAAGACGTTGCTGTACATTAGAATGGATATTGCTAGCCAAATTTAGTGCAGAAGTTGACCTCCTTACCATGCACTTCTTATATTTCTTGAACTGCTCATTTGTGACTGAGAATACAAGCCAGAACCGACTAACTATGCACTTACGCCCGTTTTAAAATGACACGGATAGGACATGTATCACAGTCGCGGACATATAAATAGATTAACTTATGTTGATGTTTTAAATTCTTTTTTGAAAAAACACGTGTACGGTTTGACAGTATACCTTTTTGCCTCATTTGTATATCGTGCGGCACATAAGGACGACAGCAGCGTGTGTATTTACATGCACACATATAATTTCTATATATGTACACTGAAGAGCCAAAAAAACTGGTACACCTGCCTAATATCGTGTAGGGCCCCCGCGAGCACGCAAAAGTGCCGCAAGACGACGTCGCATGGACTCGACTATTCTCTGAAGGCATGCAGGAGGCAATTCACACCACGAATCCTGCAGGGCAGTTTACAAATCCACAGGAGTGCGAGGCGGTGGAGATCTCTTCTGAACAGCACGTTGCAAGGAATCCCAGATATGCGCAATAACGTTCATGTCTGATGATTTAGGTTGCCAATGGAAGTGTCTAAAGTCAGAAGAGTGTTCCTGGAGCCACTCGGTAGCAACTCACGAGGTGTGGGGTGTCGCATTGTCCTGCTGAAATCGTCCACGTCCGTCGGAATGCACACTGGATATGAATGGGTGCAGGTGATCGGACAGGATGCTTACGTATCTGTCACCTGTCAGAGTCATATATATATATACGTATCAGGAGTCCTATTTCACGCCAACTGCACACGCCCCATACCATTACAGAGCCTCCACCAGCTTGAACAGTCCCCTGTTGACACGAGGGGTCCATAGATTCATGAGGATGTCTACATACCCGAACACGTCCATCCGTCCGATACAATTGGAAACGAGACTCGTCAGAACAGGCAAAGTGTTTCCAGTCATCAACAGTCCATTGGCGGTATTGGCGGGCCCAGGCGAGGCGTAAAGTTTTGTGTCGTTCAGTCAACAACGGTACATGAGTGAGCCTTTGGCTCCAAAAGCCCATATCAATGATGGTCCGTTCAATAGTTCGTACGTTGGCACCAGTTGATGCCCTAGCATTGAAATCTGCGCCAATTTGAGAAAGGGTTGCACGTCTGTCACGTTTAATGATTCTCGTCAGTCATTGTTTGTCCCGTTCGTTCACGATCTTTTTCCAGCCACAACGATCTTGAAAATTTGATTTTTTACCGGATTCCCGATATTCACGGTACACTCGTGAAATGGTCGTACGCGAAAATCTAAATTTTATAGCTACCTCGGAGATGCTATGTCCCATATCTCGTGCGACGACTATAACACCACATTCAAACTCACTTAAATCTTGATAACCTGCCACTGCAGCAAAAGTAACCGATCTAGCAACTTTGCCATATGCTTTTTGCCTTATATAGGCGCTGCCGACCGCATCGCGTTACTCTGATTGGTTCCATCTGTTATTTGCATACAGACGCCTATGCCAGTTTTTTGGCTCTCCAGTGTACATACACTGGTATAGGTGTGCATATGCAAATAACAGAGGTATGTAACTTATCAATATCACTGCGGCCAGAAAAAGATCGTGAACGACTAGGACAAACGACTGACGAAAATCATTAAACGTGACAGACGTGCAACTCTTTCTCAAATTGGCGCAGTTTTCAATGCTGGGGCATCAACAGGTGCCAACGTGCGAACTATTGAACAGACCATCATTGATATGGGATTTCGGAGCCGAAGGTCCTCTCGTGTACCGTTGTTGACTGCACGAGACAAATCTTTACGCCCTACCTGGACCCGCCAACACCGCAGTTGGAATGTTGATGACTTGAAACACATTGACTGGTCTGACGAGTCTCGTTTACAATTGTATCGGGTGGATGGACGTGTACGGGTATGGAGACTTCCTCATGAATCCATGGACCCTTCATGTCAACAGGGGACTGTTCAAGCTGATGGAGGCTCTGTCATGGTATGGGGCGTGTGCAGTTGGCGTGAAATGGGACCCCTGATACATATAGATATGACTCTGACAGGTGACATATACGTAAGCATCCTGTCCGATCACCTGCACCCATTCATATCCAGTGTGCATTCCGACGGATGTGGACGATTTCAGCAGGACAATGCGACACCCCACACATCGAGAGTTGCTACCGAGTGGCTCCAGGAACACTCTTTTGACTTTAGACACTTCCATTGGCCACCTAAATCACCAGACATTAACATTATTGAGCATATTTGGGATGCCTTGCAACGTGCTGTTCAGAAGAGATCTCCACCGCCTCACACTCCTATGGATTTGTGGACTGCCATGCAGGATTCATGGTGTGAATTGCCTCCTGCATACCTTCTAGCATTAGTCGAGTCCATGCGATGTCGTCTTGCGGCGTTTTTGCGTGTTCGCAGGTGCCCTACACGTTATTAGGCAGGTGTACTAATTTTTTTGGCTCTTCAGTGTATGTGTGTGTGCACGCGCGCGAAAGCGTATGTATGGGTACGTGCATGTGTTTTTTTGCTTCAAACAAAACTTACAGTTTGGGGCAACGAAATTACAACACGAAATAATTTAGTTTCGACAGCAAAATATATCATTGCCTCTATATAAAAAAATTCATTTAGTTACGCCAAAAAAAAAAAATATTTTATTCAACGTAGCCTTTTACTCAGTGTAGGCAAGGGAGAGTTGTCCTTCCTGCACTCATAGTCAAAAACCACTCCAATCGGGCAATAAAGTGGCTTACACCAATCACTGCTCGGTATCGTGCCCACGGTCCAGAAAGGCTTGTTGCAGGAGAAGAGTGTCTTGCCCACTGCGGTGAAAAGAAAACCAGCCAGACTGAGCTTCACGCCCGTCACAGTTTGGCTGCGCACCCAAAGACAGTCGCAGCCGTTAATGCTTCACCGAGCACTTGCACAACTGTCTGATCGTTTACCGCCGTCATCACAGTGTGCATCCTACTCCAGTTACAGGCAGGTCATCGAATCAGCCCGCTGCGATATCGCTGTCGCCAGTACTTACCATTTCCGTTCGTGGGAATTTATTCACACTGACATTCCCAAAAGGTCTGGAAGATAAGAAGTCCAAACGTCCCACCTAGTGGTCGAACCTAGTTGGCATCCACCGATCCCACCAAAAGAAATATACTCCTTGCCCAGTCACGAGAAAACCGGGTCGCATTTGGTCCGCGTGGTGACGTGAGAGCCCGCGTTCCGTCTACGCCCAGGGGCGGCGTATGGAACCAGCAGGTCAGCTCTCCACGGGCAGTCTCACTTGTGGTGAATAGCGCACGCCAGCTGCGATGTTGGCCGCACAAAACGTGGGTTCGTACTCACATCTTGCGATTACCATCGCTGCGACGTCATCAAACTCAGAAATTTGTGGTACAATAACTGAACACGAGAGAAGTTCATACTCGGGCCGTGAAAATCTCTTCTCTACGAACGGAATCCTGCGATATATAATGTTCGTAATCAGCCCGCTGGACATGGATCAGCCATGTAATACGCTTTTCCTATCTTTTTCGTGAATGCGGCGGGTTACCACTTCTGGATATTACTGTGGCACGGTACTGCCATGACATCTCAGGCGAGTGGATGGATTCTTCACCCAAAAAGAAACCTGTAAGGAGAGTCCCCACTGACATTTAAAAAGAGTTTCCTGACCTGTGTTATGCTTATTACGCTTCTTTTTACCACACGCGCCTGTATCCCTTATGAGTAATGCGGGGATATATGCGTTACTTTGCTTTTCCTGTTGCTCCTCAATTTTTAAGCGTAGGGTTCTTCTCGTGACCACATAACTTTAAAAGATTTTCTTTCTGCCTGATTAAAGAGAGACAGGATCTTTTTTTAACTTGTATTTGTTTATTCGTTTTTGCTTTGCACCACCTTAGTTGTTTGTCACAGCTTCGCCCCTAATTTTCTCTCATTGTGCATGACTGTTCTTATAGTACCTCGAAATACTTGAATAATACTGTCGTCAGTACAGCCACTTGTTCCGAGCGGTTGTCCATTAGAGCCTACCACACGTACAGAGTTACCGAAGACGACTCCCCCACAACTCAGTGCAGTAAAATGAAAGCTGGAAGTTCGTTCTGGTCAACAAAAGGAAAAAAAGTCATCCGTTCAAAACTATCTGCAATACCAAATCAGGAGATTCCACACAGGGGCGGGTAAGAGAAGGGATGGGGCAAACATCCCTTATCTCCATTCGCCCAAAGCCGACCATGAAGAAACTGACCCAGAAGAAAAAAACAAATAGCTAGGTGCTATTACAAAGCAGAGTACCCCCCCCCCCTCCAACCAACCCACTAGCAATTACGAAGACCTAACGGAGGGAAACTTTCCTGCAAAGTTTTAAGTGACAGCGGTTACTTATTCCGATGAAAAAAAAGTTTTCGCATTATCCCCTTTTCCCTTCACTGAGCTGGGGAAACTTAAGTCAAAACAATTTTTGAATGCATTTGTAAAAGGAAATGTAATATTTAGAAAACGGTTCTATCCAAGTTTTAATTAATATTTACTGAAAATGAAAATTATTCTGATATCGGCCTAAAAGACCGCCTTAATGAATTTCGTGACATTATTAAAAATAAAAGAGTGAGGCATTAATATTGATAATTAAAAGTAATGCAAACGCTAATTTCTGAACTGCATTGTTTTGCCTTGACCACTAATCTGGCTAGAACAAAGGAGATCATTTGAATTTGACTGCTCACAATTAAGTACAAAAAACTAGTATTGCTTTCCTTGGAGAAAGTAAATTCCAGACTAAACGATACAGNTGACTGCTCACAATTAAGTACAAAAAACTAGTATTGCTTTCCTTGGAGAAAGTAAATTCCAGACTAAACGATACAGCCTGCAATATACTGTATATTAAAACCCCATACAATTACAGTAAAACAGATCCTATCGCGAGATAATAAAATGAATAACTGATTGTCAAGACAATAATATAAGCATTTATCAATNTGACTGCTCACAATTAAGTACAAAAAACTAGTATTGCTTTCCTTGGAGAAAGTAAATTCCAGACTAAACGATACAACCTGCAATATACTGTATATTAAAACCCCATACAATTTCAGTAAAACAGATCCTATCGCGAGATAATAAAATGAATAACTGATTGTCAAGACAATAATATAAGCATTTATCAATAGTCTCATGGGCGAAATCTTACAGCTCTGATAACTAAAATTTAGCCACAAACATGCGGTTCTGCAGGCTCTACATGTTCCCTAAGTTTCGGCTGCGATTTGCTGCAAATTTTTACATACTTATAGTCACTTAAAAAACGTTCACTATTTAATTTTCACAGCGTGAAAAATTCCACGATGCATCAGCCCACCGCCTTATCAAATCAATAGTTCTCATACCTTTCGCTGTGCTATCGAACACCAAACCTCCTGTTCGGTTTTTGTCATTAGGTTGTGGCGTTGCTTTTCAGTATTTTTCTGGCTCATGCTTGGCAACGGACTCGACTCAGCCCATTCAAATGATTGTATTAATCACACTATGCCATTACCATTAAACTGTTAAGAGATAAAAAGATGTCCAGGTCTACAAAAGTATGGTATCTCCTCATCCCGGGTATTCAGACACTGTAGGAGGCTGATTACATAATGTTGGTTTGATAACCTTCATGCCATGCAAGCTCACTTGATTCACTATATTCTCTGTATGAGCATCTCTCAAGTAAAATACTACGTAACGCGCATCTTTCATGTGTATTTTATTCCTTTAAACAAATGTTTGTTTATTAGGTCTGGAGCATTATTCTTCGTTCATTTACAATATTATTGTACCTGCCTCAGTTTTTGGAAGGAAAATTAAACGTGATGATGGTAACAATTTATTACCCGTGATTGGTGTTCCCACCACGCTTCTCGGGCGTGGTACCCGTGTTTTCGTTCTAAATCAATCGCTGCGATTTTAGTCACGTAGGTGCTTGATGACTTGGAGTAAGCCGATTTCGATGCGTATTTCACGCTTGCTCATCAGGTGTGTATCGATGCGTTGTCTTTCGACATTTTTAAAGGACACCTCTGACAAAAATAAACACGCCTCAATAACTTTATTTGTTGTCAAATGAACACTGCCTGCAGTATCACCGATAAATCTTGGCAGCAAAAAAAGTAAGGCTCATTGAAGGCGAAGTGTTTAAATAGAAGATAATTTAAATTTGTTCTTTATTGTTTTTAACACGTAATTAGAACTAGCAGACATGGGACGGTATTTTTTTTTATAGAAATGTATTTAAGTTTAAATTAGTGCACCAAAGACTTAACTACGTTCCGTTAAACGTTAATGTTTTGAAAAAGTGACTGGTCAAATGCTGTGGGTAGAAAAATTTGCTAAGTTAAGTTAAAACTTAGCGCCTGGAAAAAGTAAATTAATAGAAGTTAGCTAACCACCTTCTGTTGAAAGCAACTATTTATGTTAGCAAAATTAAAATAAATTCGTTTATTTAAGCACGTAAAAAATATTTTATTAAATAGAAACAAACACTAAACCACAACGTGTTGGGCTGATTTCACCTTTCTCCTTGTGAAAAAGTAAACACCGTAGATGTTATGGTACAAATAAAAACTGCAGATAATAAGAGATAGGCTGAGCTTTTAGGAATTTTAATAATTTCTCATATCCTTGCCAAAACAACATTAAATTTATGTATGTGCATAAAATTAACTTCTAGCCTAACTTGATAAAAAAAAGGTTACTTTTCTGCAAAAGCACAAACAAGTTTCAGTTATAAGTCAATTGGTTTTGAAAATTAATGAGATACAAAAAAATCTTGCAAATAAGTAAGTTGTTAACTTTTAACTCGTTAAAAAGTTAGTACCCATATCTGGGAACTGGTATAACAATATATTACGTAACTTGATGGACGCAGGGGTTCAAAGTTCTAGTTCCAAGGTATTATTAATTTTATACATATGCAAGAGGTAAACGCATTGAGTTAAAAGGGGGAAAAACTAATGAAGGTTTTCAAAAGTGTTGTTCAATGAACCGTGAAGCAACCATATCGCGTTTGGGAGGCTGTGGGTTCTGCTGCACTCGAAAGAAAGAGGAAGNTGGCAACGGACTCGACTCAGCCCATTCAAATGATTGTATTAATCACACTATGCCATTACCATTAAACTGTTAAGATATAAAAATATGTCCAGGTCTACAAAATTATGGTATCTCCTCATCCCGGGTATTCAGACACTCGGCGGTACTGTAGGAGGCTGATTACATATGTTGGTTTTATAACCTTCATGCCACGATAGCTCACTTGATTCACTGTATTCTCTGTATGAGCATCTCTCAAGTAAAATACTACGTAACGCGCATCTTTCATGTGTATTTTATTCCTTTAAACAAATGTTTGTTTATTAGGTCTGGAGCATTATTCTTCGTTCATTTACAATATCATTGTACCTGCCTCAGTTTTTGGAAGGAAAATTAAACGTGATGATAGTAACAATTTATTACCCGTGATTGGTGTTCCCACCACGCTTCTCGGGCGTGGTACCCGTATTTTCGTTCTAAATTAATCGCTGCGATTTTAGTCACGTAGGTGCTTGATGGTTTGGAGTAAGCCGATTTCGATGCGTATTTCACGCTTGCTCATCAGGTGTGTATCAATGCGTTGTCTTTCGACATTTTTAAAGGACACCTCTGACAAAAATAAACACGCCTCAATAACTTTACTTGTTCTCAAATGAACACTGCCTGCAGTATCACCGATAAATCTTGGCAGCAAAAAAAGTAAGGCTCATTGAAGGCGAAGTGTNCCTGCAGTATCACCGATAAATCTTGGCAGCAAAAAAAGTAAGGCTCATTGAAGGCGAAGTGTTTAAATAGAAGATCATTTAAATTTGTTCTTTATTGTTTTTAACACGTAATTAAAACTAGCAGACATGGGACGGTATTTTTTTTTTAGAAATGTATTTAAGTTTAAATTAGTGCACCAAAAACTTAACTACGTTCCGTTAAACGTTAATGTTTTGAAAAAGTGACTGGTCAAATGCTGTGGGTACAAAAATGTGCTAAGTTAAGTTAAAACTTAGCGCCTGGAAAAAGTAAATTAATAGAAGTTAGCTAACCACCTTCTGTTGAAAGCAACTATTTATGTTAGCAAAATTAAAATAAACACGTTTATTTAAGCACATAAAAAATATTTTATTAAAGAGAAACAAACACTAAACCACAACGTGTTGGGCTGATTTCACCTTTCTCCTTGTGAAAAAGGAAACACCGTAGATGTTATGGTACAAATAAAAACTGCAGATAATAAGAGATAGGCTGAGCTTTTAGGAATTTTAATAATTTCTCATATCCTTGCCAAAACAACATTAAATTTATGTATGTGCATAAAATTAACTTCTAGCCTAACTTGATAAAAAAAAAGGTTTTTTTTCTGCAAAAGCACAAACAAGTTTCAGTTATAAGTCAATTGGTTTGAAAATTAATGAGATACAAAAAATCTTGCAAATAAGTAAGTTGTTAACTTTTAACTCGTTAAAAAGTTAGTACCCATATCTGGGAACTGGTATAACAATATATTACGTAACTTGATGGACGCAGGGGTTCAAAGTTCTAGTTCCAAGGTATTATTAATTTTATGCATATGCAAGAGGTAAACGCATTGAGTTAAAAGGGGGAAAAACTAATGAAGGTTTTCAAAAGTGCTGTTCAATGAACCGTGAAGCAACCATATCGCGTTTGGGAGGCTGTGGGTTCTGCTGCACTCGAAAGAAAGAGGAAGNTGTTCAATGAACCGTGAAGCAACCATATCGCGTTTGGGAGGCTGTGGGTTCTGCTGCACTCGAAAGAAAGAGGAAGGGTTTGGTTATATCATACTCCATAGTGGATCGCACAGGAAACTCGTGGTGTAATTGCTCCACACCTGCCGTCCCTATTCCTTAGAATAGTCGTGTTGCGTGTCTAAAAGATTGCTTTCCTCTTATCTAAAAACTTAACTAGAACAGAAAACCGTACGTATAAGTTGAGTTTTCAGTTCAGTGCAGTTAAGTCTGCTTTTTAAGAAACTTAAAACTTAATCGAACGTAACTTAAAATGGTATGAAATAACATTAAAATGGCGGGACAGAGGTTCAGTACAATGCACGGCAGTATAGAAATTGAGCTAAAATTGAATATTTTGAGATTTGTTTTCGTAAACGAAGTAACAGATAATAGAAACCGATACCCAAGACCAGAAAAAAGACGTGAAATACTTACTATGTTTTGCCTATCGTTCTGAAGAAGCTTATGATGTTTTAGTTAAGGATCACTTAAAGAATAATAACATAAAATTTTTATAGTATTTTAGATTAAAACCTTTGTTGTTTCATTACATCTCAGAGCGGATCAAACCAGGTATCAAGGTTCTACATTACAACAAGAACAAACACCCTACAACAGCAGAAGGAAAGCTATGGATACTCAAAAGGCGGGTTAGCTAAAACACCAATTTCATAATACNAAACACCCTACAACAGCAGAAGGAAAGCTATGGATACTCAAAAGGCGGGTTAGCTAAAACACCAATTTCATAATACTTATTGTTAAAATTGCAACATTTGTTTTGAGCAATGTATCTTGAGGAACGCTACAAAAGGTGGGTTTTGTAATGAAGAATTTATAAATTGGAACGTTAAAAGCGATTTANCAAACACCCTACAACAGCAGAAGGAAAGCTATGGATACTCAAAAGGCGGGTTAGCTAAAACACCAATTTCATAATATTTATTGTTAAAATTGCAACATTTGTTTTGAGCAATGTATCTTGAGGAACGCTACAAAAGGTGGGTTTTGTAATGAAGAATTTATAAATTGGAACGTTAAAAGCGATTTAAAAAAATCAAAGAGATAAGTAAAATAATGCACAACTTCATTTTAAACAACCTTGGGTGAACTTTGATGATGTCAAAGAAATGAGAAAAACTGCCACGAGGACAGTTGTAGGAAAACATTTCCAGAATATCACTTCCAAACGCGAAGTGCAAATATTCACTTTCGATAACATAACGGAAAACTACGTTCTTTGTATAGTAGAGATTGGTGCAGTAAACCCGAATCTACTATTCAATAGTAATGTCTCTTGTGAAAACAGAATATAAATCCAAGAAGTGTTGGTATTATAAACCTGTTAACTTTCCTGAAGTTGTAGTTGTAGGTATTACAGTGCGCAAGGACACACGGTAAAAAATTAAGCTCGGGAATGAATAAATATGTGAGAACAGCAATGAATTACCTAAAAATCCCAATTTGTGCTTCATTGTGGCGAAATTCTTCACAAACTGCCACGACCACAAACAAACTTACGGCCAAATACTACGACGGATAAATATTGAAGAACACAGAAAGAATAATACAAATTGGATATCATTTTATAAACGCACATAATATCGTTGCGCGTGTAAATTATTAGAGCTGCAATGATCTGTAACGTATAATGGCCACCAGAATTTATTGGCGTAATAGTTTTATAATGCATTTGCAGAGCTTCAGTCATTCAACACAGTGAGTGAAGGGCTCCAAGCACAGATGGCTCCTCATAGATGCATTTCCAGTGTTAACAGCATTTGAGAGGGTTTGATAGGGGCCATACAGTGGGTTTACATAAGGCTGGGTGGACGTATCATGCAACTGCCAGGCATATGGAACATTCTGTGGCCTTGCATGGGAACCAGTGGTTACCTGAGGATACCAACGCCAAAACAGACCACAAGGGAAAATCGCCGTATTGTGCGCCAAGCATTGCCTATCACCAAGACACTAACGCCTGTCATCCAGATACAGTTGTTGGACACACTACACCACCATGTATCATCCGCACTGAGTATAAGCGATTGGCATAAGCTGGACTACGGATTCGCCATCTGGGCCTAGGTTGTCATTAACGCCAGAGTACCAAAAGCTGCGTCTGGAGTGGTGCTGTAACCAGGAGGCATAGAGTGATGACGAGTCAAATCGCAACNGTGGTTACCTGAGGATACCAACGCCAAAACAGACCACAAGGGAAAATCGCCGTATTGTGCGCCAAGCATTGCCTAACACCAAGACACCAACGCCTGTCATCCAGACACAGTTGTTGGACACACTACAACACCATGTATCATCCGCACTGTGTATAAGCGATTGGCATAAGCTGGACTACGGATTCGCCATCTGGGCCTAGGTTGTCATTAAAGCCAGAGTACCAAAAGCTGCGTCTGGAGTGGTGCTGTAACCAGGAGGCATAGAGTGATGACGAGTCAAATCGCAACNGCCAGAGTACCAAAAGCTGCGTCTGGAGTGGTGCTGTAACCAGGAGGCATAGAGTGATGACGAGTCAAATCGCAACATTTTTAGCAATGCATCTTAGTACTGTATCGCCATGAACTTCCGTCGTGTGCAAGTATAGCGAAGCCGAGGGTAGAAGACACATTCTTCCAATGTTGTGGAGACACACGCCTGCATTACTCCTGGCATCATGATGTAGGGAATCATAGGGTGTGATTTCAGGCCACTTCCAACAGTGATTCGGAGGATCCTGATGCCATAACAGTCTCATGCTTTATGCCCCATGAGACAGCACTTGGTACAGTTTTCCAGGAGACAACGATTGTCCTTACATAGCATAGCGCACGTGTGTACGGAATGCCTGATTATACTGAGATGTTCGCGTGGCCAGCAAGGTCCCCCAATCTGTCACAGACATGTGTGAGATTAGCTCGGTCATCAACTCCGACCCGGTTACGATCTGCAGTATATCGAGGACTAGTTGCAACAGCTATGGACCAACTTGCTTCAAAAGGGAATGCAATGGCTTTACGACTCCCGAATATAAAGGCACCCTAAATCCTACATTCCATTGGTAAGGGGCCAGTACGTTAATTTTTGTAGACCTACTTATGGCTGTTCGAGTAATTGCACTTCTCATTAAATTTAAGTGGATGNGGCCAGTACGTTAATTTTTGTAGACCTACTTATGGCTGTTCGAGTAATTGCACTTCTCATTAAATTTAAGTGGATTAACTCAACGTTTTGAATAATAAAGTTTAATAACTGTCCCAATTTGTTCAGATCCAGCAAACTTTCATACATAAAAATTACGTACAGAAGATAAAAACTCCATATGTGATTGTTTTAAGTTTATTGTAAATTAAAGCATATATTAGTGATATTTACAAAGGATTATCAGTCCACGAATAACCATAGTTCCGATATACTGCTCCACTATCGCATTGTGTGTTGGACATGTTGTCTACCAGTCGATTATTCCAATTTTTCTTTTTAAACACACATGTCAAAATTTTTAGAAACTGATGATTTTAAGGTAGTGATAAAAGACGTCCTGTTTTGTCAGTTTTGAAATGCGATAATTCGTTATTACGAACCAAATTATGTTACAGTGTCAAAAATTTAGGGCGAAATAATTGTGGTAACACCCATAATATCCACGACATAATATACTGATAGCGATAGGCCTCAGCATCTTCCTGTAGTTTCGTACCATTATTTAGTTATACACTACGCAAACACTTGACATTCCATTATAACTAGTTTATATAATACGTAAAATCAACTAGTGACGCGAGTCTAAATTCCATGGCATTCACCGCCCTTGGGAACAGATTTAGACCTATGTCGTTTAAATGTTATCTTATTTGTAGTTATGAATATGCTGCCAAAGTAAGTCAGTCGAATTAAAATACATACTGTATATTTATCATTGATGCTGTGCTAAACATTGTCATACAGAGAAAAATCTTTGTATATTAAGATTCCAGTTACAGTTGATTACAAACAAATTAATACAATTTTGTAGCTTTGCGTGATGAGTGTAAGTGAGTGAAGAGATTTGGGCGGTTCTTAACGGCGAGGTATTGAGAGTCGGGCTTTGCATGATGTTATCTATAATTTACAATACTGGAAAATGAAGAAAGAGATCCCTGACGGATGCTTCGCAAGGGATCCAAATTTTATTCGCATATAGTACAGATGAGATATAGAACATGATCAGGCCCACCCAGGGGGAGGGTGCAAGGGGGGGGGGTATATCCCCGGGACCCAATCTCAGCATATTCACATTTTTTGAAAAGCGATGGTAAGTGACGTGTGTATTTTCGACCCAATACTTAAATTATTCTAAGCCACAATTAAACTTAGAGCCAGAATTATCAAGGAGGCAGTTAAAAATAAAAAGAGGCAGGAAACAATTTGTATATGTGTCCTGGAGATGCTTTCGAACAAGCAAACAAAGAACATATTCACTAGCAAGTATTTAATGTTAGACATTCTCATAGGTAATGTGACGAAACTTTTGAGGCAGCCAAAAACTTGAATGTCATTTTCAGCATCTTGTGGAAATATCCAGAGCTGGGACAAGACCATGTTCGTGATAATGGAAGAAAACTTTGTGAGAAGTAGTGTAAACGTAAATGAGGCAATTCGAGACGAATTGATACATCTCAAAGAAATTCATCTTCCCAATCTAGAACCAAAAATTCTCCACCTATTGAGTTGCTGAATCAACGACACGAAATAAAATTATACATTGTATTTCCTTACATCATTGTTGCTCTGCGATTATTTTGCTTAATTCCAGTGACTGTAGCAAAAGGTGAACGATCTTTTAGTACTCTGTCTAAGTTANTGCTCTGCGATTATTTTGCTTAATTCCAGTGACTGTAGCAAAAGGTGAACGATCTTTTAGTACTCTGTCTAAGTTAAAGAATGTGTAGCGGTCTACAAGCTGCCAGGATCGTCTGACCAACCTAGGAACATTGGCAGTGGAAGCCCACTTGCTAAAGAATTTGACTTTAATAAGGCCATTGAGACATAAACATTTGCTAATCGCAAAACTCGTAAAGCTGCACTAAAATAATGTTGAATTTGCAACATCTAACTGTAACTAAGGACACTTTTCCTCCATGTTTTAATGTAATTTAATGTACTTTTATTTAAGTTTTCTAAGCTACTGTTTCTTTTTATTTATCAATATTTCACCTAATGTCCTTCAAAATTTTTACTGTACGACACTAGTTCAGATTTTAGGCAATACTATACGACTCGTAGGTAAAAATAACTCGATATTGATATATTACTTTAAAAATGTTAATTTAGTAAATGAATCAGGGCTATTATATTTATGTAAAATAACTTATAAAATTATGTGTATTCCTTAAAGTTATAATCCTACAACTACACATAAACGACAAACTTCTTAAACGTACAGCAATAGTTTGTTTGGTACAAGAAGGGTGCAAATTAAATATTACTTTGAGGGGGGATTTATTGGCAGTGTTTTACCTAAAATAAAGCATTTTTTGGGTTGTTGGTGCCAAATATTTAATTACTGTCTCCGGCAGTAATATGATTTGTTCANAAAATAAAGCATTTTTTGGGTTGTTGGTGCCAAATATTTAATTACTGTCTCCGGCAGTAATATGATTTGTTCATCGTGCGCCATGAAAAGATGACGAGGAGCGATTACCTCTCCCTTTTTTAACTTTCATTTGGTGAGGGGTGGCAATGTAGGTATCCCCTGTGCTCCAACCTAGCTCTCGGCGGCCCTGCACATGATCACTGGCCCAAGGATATCCGCCGGAAAATAATGTCTGCAGAGGTGTGCCAAGAGATCATTCAGTACTTAGTGTGCCCTCTTCGAGTAGCAATGCAGGGAGACATCCTTGCATGTAAACGATCGCAGAGGTGACGAATCTCATCCTGCGGTATAGAATTCCACTTGGTGGCTCAACTGGACAAGAGTCGTCAATGGTGCAGGATATCNTGCTCTGCGATTATTTTGCTTAATTCCAGTGACTGTAGCAAAAGGTGAACGATCTTTTAGTACTCTGTCTAAGTTCAAGAATGTGTAGCGGTCTACAAGCTGCCAGGATCGTCTGACCAACCTAGGAACATTGGCAGTGGAAGCCCACTTGCTAAAGAATTTGACTTTAATAAGGCCATTGAGACATAAGACATTTGCTAATCGCAAAACTCGTAAAGCTGCACTAAAATAATGTTGAATTTGCAACATCTAACTGTAACTAAGGACACTTTTTCTCCATGTTTTAATGTAATTTAATGTAATTTTATTTAAGTTTTCTAAGCTACTGTTTCTTTTTATTTATCAATATTTCATCAAATGTCCTTCAAAAATTTTACTGTACGACACTAGTTCAGATTTTAGGCAATACTCTACGACTCGTAGGTAAAAATAACTCGATATTGATATATTACATTAGAAATGTTAATTTAGTAAATGAATCAGGGCTATTATATTTATGTAAAATAACTTATAAAATTATGTGTATTCCTTAAAGTTATAATCCTACAACTACACATAAACGACAAACTTCTTAAACGTACAGCAATAGTTTGTTTCGTACAAGAAGGGTGTAAATTAAATATTACTTTGAGGGGGGATTTATTGGCAGTGTTTTGCNTATTACTTTGAGGGGGGATTTATTGGCAGTGTTTTGCCTAAAATAAAGCATTTTTTGGGTTGTTGGTGCCAAATATTTAATTACTGTCTCCGGCAGTAATATGATTTGTTCATCATGTGCCATGAAAAAATGACGAGGAGCGATTACCTCTCCCTTTTTTAACTTTCATTTGGTGAGGGGTGGCAATGTGGGTATCCCCTGTGCTCCAATCTAGCTCTCGGCGGCCCTGCACATGATCACTGGCCCAAGGATATCCGCCGGAAAATAATGTCTGCAGAGGTGTGCCAAGAGATAATTCAGTACTTAGTGTGCCCTCTTCGAGTAGCAATGCAAGGAGACATTCTTGCATGTAAACGATCGCAGAGGCGACGAATCTCATCCTGCGGTATAGAATTCCACTTGGTGGCTCAACTGGACAAGAGTCGTCAATGGTGCAGGATATCAGGCAGACGACGTCCAATCCAATCTCACATATGCTACATGAAGGGAATATATGGTTATCAGACTGGCAAGGAAAGTTGACGTACGCCTTGAAGAGCATGTTGGATTGCACGAGCGGAATGTGGACGGGCATTGTCCTGCTGAAATAGCGCATACTCCTGCCCCTGCAGAAATGGTAGGCGAACGGCCATCGTACGATATAGCTCCCTATGCCATTTTCCCAGGAGTTGATCCCGAGTATCGCTGCCTTACACACTATGGAAGATGCCGCTCCCCAGGCTGACGCCGAATACGCACTCGGCCATCATTAGCTCCACGGCAGAAACAGGAGTTATCACTGAACACGACGCTTCGCCAGATGCTCATTTCTCGACACCACCCGGAGGCGGGATGCCCGATGCTGAAGTGTGAAAGGACGTCTGGCTAACGGTACGCATGATGGTAGACCAGCTTCCCGTAAACGATTCCAGATGGTCCTAGCAGACATTTCTTGGACGACACTATGTCGAAACTGTTCTGCAGTCGCCATACGATCCGCTGTGGCCGCTCGTACAATGCGATGTTCTTAGCGTGCATCCGCACGTCGCTGACTTCTGGAACCACGTTTACGGGTACGTGCAGCTTACTCTGACAAATGGCGCCACCATCGACGCACTGCTGACACTTCTCGTCCAACATGTTCTGAAATTCTCCGATATGACCATCCAGCTTCCCCGAGTCCCACTATTCTACCCCGTACAAACTCAGTTAACTGTACGAATGGAGCTCGTCTTTGCCGTCCTGGCACGCTAACAATGTCCAGGCGACCTCCGGAGTACAGTGAAGCCCTTGCAACTGCATGATTCTCCCGATGCTCAACTGGTTAGGTCTGTGTACTTTGACTGTCCCATTTCAATAGTCTTCCCCAGCGCTGCGCTTACGATCATTTCATGTGCTGCCCTCTAGTAATTAATGCATTGTGGTAATTTGGTCATTCTCAATCACTTTCATCAGTTCTTTTTTTCATTTTCCAGTAGTCAGTAGTGTATAAGAGCCTACAATACTTAACTCTCACATATCATAATTTTTGTTACACATAGTAAAAAAAATTATAGGCTATAACGCAATGTAGTAGTTGTACTGCAACCTTAGACATAAACTTATGTGTGTATTTTTTATTAAACATATGCTATTGCTTACAGTGACAATCTTTTCCCTCAAAATTTAGGATGTTTAGAGTTGAGTACTTTTGAAAGCACTTCTTAGAATATACTTTTCTTCTCATTCTGTATTTTTCTGCCTTATTAAAAATTTACATTGCCCTTAACCTGATCACTTTATCCATGTACCATCCAAGTGAAACCGTGCGTAAATATCAGGAATGTGTAACAAATATGAATATTCGTACTCTAATGTGTAGAAATAACTTACTTTAGTGGCCATGCGCCTAAACATTATACTCGCATTGCGTCAAAACTTAGAAATATTTTTTTTTATTTATTCGCTGCTAAACTTAACTTAGAGCAACTGTCGTATATATGAAGTTACGGGAAGTTATTTTTTCAAAGGTTGGTTTCTGAAGTGGTCATTTTACCGAGGAGAGCCATTAAGCTATTTTAAAAGATTCATGCGTGTTTTTTTTTTTTTTTTGCATTTTAATGCAACATTCTACGTGAAAAGATAAGAGAAAGAAGACAATCTAATTATGTTATTAATTAATTGAACTTCAAACACAATGGTTTCTGACTCAAACGTTTAAAAATGCAATGAAAAAAAATTCTTCAGAAAATTTTACCCCAAATGAGATTACGCAGGCAATTAAAATAAAGTACTAAAATGATTATGTAGAAGTTAGTTTCTATTTGTTTTCAAAAATCCCGCGGGGCGTAAAATCCGCTGACGTGACAATGGATGGCGGAGTTTCAGAAGTTGAGGTAGTTAAAAGCGCAACTTTTTTTTGTAATTTTTTCCCCCTTGGCGGTGGCGGTGGCGGAAGGCAGGCCAACTGTTTTCGCCTCATAAGTAACGGGTCTGCGAGGCGAGGCGAGCAAGTCACTGGAGCAGAGAGGCTGCGGCGCAGCGTGGGCCTGCGGTGACGTCTCCGCGCGCCATAAATCCCCGCCCCCGCATCAACCCTTGTTTCTTATCACAGCAGTTTTATACCCCGCCCGGGGCGAGCTCTCACGGCCGGGCCACCTGCGCGTCTCGTCTCGCTTTCTCGTCTGCAGTGCACCGTGCTGTTCACCGCTTTGGCCAGTCCGCCGCTGCGGTACATCGGCGCCGGGGGTCGCTAGGGACATGACTCTCCCCTCCACCGCCTACGCAAACCTTTACTTTGACATGAAGTTTCCTGTGAATGTCTTAAAAGTTAACTAAAATAATATAATTATAATTTTTTTTAATACTGATTTTATATGAATAATTTAATACTATTTCCGACAATATTATGACGAGGCAATGCCTTTCTTCCATACCACTGTTCGGAAGTCTTCACTTGTACTTTCACAATAGGGGATTGATCCCCCCCCCCCCAAACTTAGCAACGGAAAGTCAAGATCCACTCCTGGCACCGCCACGGGGTGACAACAGCCGTCTACCAGCACACAGTCATCACCCTAGAGGCACAGAGTGGATACATGCATAGAGGCGAACTTACATGGCGGCTCCTTAGATGTGGGCGTACCCATTCGCTGATTGGCGGCGCGGGGCTACAGGAATGGTCCTTGAGTCTCATCATCAACTGCGTGCTACGTAAGGTTCCCTATTGCACGAGTTGCCGGCTGGCAAGTATGTTGCCGGGCGCTGATTGGCGAAAAGCGTCCAGACATTTAGCTGGTCAGCGACGCCACACTGCTGGCGTGTACGGCTAGATATCGTTTAATGAGCGGCTGTTTTATATCTGTATACTTAGTTATAGTTTATCGGTTGTTTCTTCACCCTTTTTGATCAAATCTTTGAAAAATCACCCCATGTATGACAGTGTTTGGTTGTTTCCCAAAAATATGGCATGCAACACAAGCGTTTTATATTTGTGGAGTGGAGTGGAGAGATTTGGCCAGCTCCTTACATCGAGGTCTTAAGAGCGGGAAACGGGAGATCCCCGGGGAAACCACCCGACCAGGGGCATCGTCCGGCACGATTCCCACATGCAAAAATCAGAGAAAGACCTCGCCGGGAATCGAACCCGGTTCACCTAGATAAGAGGCGAGTAGTGTGGCGGCCACTACACCCACCGCGGTCCCGTTATACTTGTGTTAACGTAAAATTACCTTATTTCTGGTTAAATTCAACTTTTACTTATATTCTATCTATAAAATATAATATCTCATATATTATTGATATGAATTAAAGCATGTAGAAAAATATATGTGTTGGTAATGTCTAGTAGGAAATAGTTATTAGGCCTATGCAAAACATTAGTACACTGAATGCGCAAGCATGCGGTAGGTCGCGTCGTCCATTTGATGTAATTTTTATGACTTGGTTAAGCTTTGTTTGCATGAGGCGGAGAAATATGCCGGAAGTAGATCTCTAGCATGGCTTCAGAAAAGTTGGAAGTAACCGTGAATGGATTTTACTCTGTGGTAGAGGGAATACGAGATAGAGCGTGCATACCTGCTGCAGAGTAACCAAACTCCGTGTTAACAACACCCGACTATTTTTTTTTGGTCTACAGCGCTACCAAAACAAAGTGGGTAGTATTTGAGGAAAGAACAATATTTATGTAAAACCATTCTTCAGTTAGTTTTTTCACTTCTTCTGACCCTAGTTCTGATGCAACTATATTATATATTCAAATAACTTGAAATATTATATTCATATGAAGTCGTGGGCCTGTTGAAAATGAAAATACTAATGTAAACAACCATGTTCATCACTATTAGACCATGTGATCCTAACCGTTTTACTGGTGATGCGAAATTCAACGTTGTGGACAGGGCGCAGAAGACGAAAATCTGTATTTCATAGAAAGCGTGACCCATGCACGATACTTTCAACGTAAAAAAAAAAATAAATAAAAGTGTGCTGTATATTTTTGTAAATTTTATATCCTCTACCGGACACATTATGTCTGAGAGCAAACTTGTTTTGTGAAATATTCCCTTTTCGGCTATTTCTGCTTAGAAACGAAACTACAAAACAGAAACTTAGTCTTCGTAAGTGATGCGTTTTTACAAATTCTGTTCGCAAGTAGACGCATCACTCAGAAACGTTGAGAAGTTTTGAATAAAATGTTCAATTTCTGCTTGCTGTTCAACCGTGCAGACAGCAATACATTTTAAATCCTAAATAGTAGTCTCCAATTTGACATTGTTTCTTAACAACATTACAAAAGTACGCCTATTTAAATCTTTGACAAAAATGTGCAGAACTAAGCTGAATGCTCATATTTGGGGAACGGCTCTTCGCATCTATAATATACATATACGCAAATACTGAATGGTAAGCATTAAAAAAAANCTCATATTTGGGGAACGGCTCTTCGCATCTATAATATACATATACGCAAATACTGAATGGTAAGCATTAAAAAAAATAAATGGAGAAAGGCCTCAAAAGGACTATCACCACCCTCTATAAAATCGCAAACTTCAGTAGAACGAAANAAAAAAATAAATGGAGAAAGGCCTCAAAAGGACTATCACCACCCTCTATAAAATCGCAAACTTCAGTAGAACGAAACAGCCGAGTTGGGGCCATCGGGAGCCGGGACCGAAACCGTGGCCGGCAGCAGCAATATTGAAATTTACCCATTTATCCTAAACATTTCCCATTTTCCCTCAACAATTCCCTTTCTCCCTCAAAATAGCACCTATCCCCCAACTGCAAACACGATCCGCCGAAAGACAATTTTCGATCCATCGGAAAGATTTGGGGGGATCGTTTTCGAGGGCAGAGCAGTGGCGGCCATATTGGACTTATAGACATAAGGTATGCCAAATCAATACAAAGCGTCCAGGGTCCGGAGTCAGACATAACCATGAGCCATCTTGATTCCGTCAACCATCTTTTCCACCATATTGGATTCAGATGACATTAACCTTGACCCCATGACCTTGAATAACCTTTAAGCCAAAAAATTTCACAATTGTATTAAAAATTCCTAAAAAAATTACAAAAACTGCTAAAAATTATTTTTAAATATAGTAGTATTTTTTCAAAAATTTATTTAAAATTTGTTATACAATATTAAAATTTTGAATGTTTTGGCTTAGAGGGGACGAAAAAGGCATGCAGTGCTGATTCAGGAGCGTGCTGTGCTGATTGTGGTGTATGCGGTACTGATTGAGGTGTGTGCAGTGGTGATTGTGGTACGTCCAGTGCTGATTGGTGAGGATTGCAAAGAAATGATGGAAATATTGACTCCTGCCAACTGACTCCTTNTGTGGTACGTCCAGTGCTGATTGGTGAGGATTGCAAAGAAATGATGGAAATATTGACTCCTGCCAACTGACTCCTACCGCAGGAGTCAGAGACTGATTCCCTCATACTGACACCTGCTTGTGATGTCTCAGTGCCTGCACATGATTGACCAGCTGCAATCACATGGCAACTCGGTGATTGGCTGGTCGATGTCCGCACAATGTGTTATTGGCGTAACATAATTTGTTTAATGTGAACATAATGTCATAGGACTTGCATATGTGTATATTATAAGCAATTGGGGGTCAGATGTGAGGCTTAGTTTGACAGCAGCTGAGGTGAAATATACATCGTCTCAGCTTGTGAAAGCACTTATAAAATATTATGGTGACAAAGGTTGCGGATGCAGCAACAAAACCTACAAGGTCTTCTTCGAGCATGACGCTGACAGTGCCAGCGACTTCATCAGATGGGTCACTCGCAGCAGTGCATCCATCGACTCCTTCAGAAATGACGCCAACAGCACCTTCGACTACATCAGATGGGTCTCCTACAGTAGTGCCATCATCGATAACTTCGTCAAGGCTTCGTTGCTCTAACTGTGACAAGATATCTGCCTACAGACAAGGTGCAAGGAAGCATGAAAGAACTACTTGTGTGAAGAGACATTCCTGTGCTATGCAACAATGTGTCGAGTGCAAAAACCTGTTCAAACGAGATGGTAATCTGAAGAGACATAGCCAGAACTGTAAAGATAGAGATCCTGCAGCTAAGAAACGCCCTGTACTAGCTACTGGCGAAACCACATAGAATATATTATATCTTAAACAATGAGCATTCAAGGTAACTTTAAAATATTATGTGATTGGGAATAAAATTGTAGGTATAAAAAACATATGGACATACCTTGACAACATTAAGCAAAGGATGATCAATCAATTAACATAAGTCGAAGAATGTTCAATAAAATATAATCTTTGGCTGAAGTGTCCCTACAAAAAGCCACAACCTTCCGATGAAGTCATAAGTCGACGAGCATTAAAGACTGCGAACGTAGCATTGTACAATGATGATGGCATTCCAGGGGCTGTAGAGACCTTGTCGTGAAGAAAAATATATGGCCAAGGGTTCTGGTTGGACGCTTGTTAGCATAGACTCTCTTGAGCTGCATTTAAGCAGATTATATTCACTACATGAAAAGTGAGTGTGCTGTTGTAACAGTTTACAGCATTATTTAGAACAATAAAAAAAGCAAAAACTAGTTTCATTCGCAATACAGTGAATATGTGTTTGGAATCTAATATTCCTCCTATCCACAAGATGGATCACAAGACGCTATGTGAATGGTGTGGATAATGTAAAGATTCTGTCTTTATGTTTGTAGTTAAAAGTNTATTCGCCTGTTTATCAAAAACATCTTTTCTTGTTTTAAAATATGAGATTTGACCTGCCCAATGATTTATTTAATGGCCGCGGTATTCTGACCGTGCAAAGGTAGCATAATCATTAGTCTATTAATTGTGGACTTGTATGAATGGTTGGACGAAATATTAACTGTCTCAGTATTAATTTTTTTAATTTAAATTTTAAGTTAAAATGCTTAAATTTTTTTATAGGACGAGAAGACCCTATAGATCTTTATTTGTTTATTTATAAATTTATTTTAGTTTATTTATTTTTTATATTTTTTCATTTTTGGTTGGGGTGACTTGGAGATATATTAAACTCTTTATTTTATTATACATTTATTTTGGTTTTACTGACCTTGTAATATTGTTTTAAGATGTAGATACCTTAGGGATAACAGTGTGTATATATATATATACACATATATATACATATATGATTTCAATGAAAAAATGTTTTATTTCTCGGTGATGATGTACCTCGCCCTAGCATGCTTACTTCCCTGATATTGAGAATATGACATCCATGGTTTTCAGATATGTCAATACATGATGGTACTGTAAGTAGGCATGTTAAAAAAAATAAATGAAATAATGTGTCAAATTATAATGATTTGAAAGAAAGTACTTCAATGTTTGCTGAGAAGGCACATCACCGGATGTGCAAAATCAATTATATGATAATTAAAGTATATTATTGAAATTAACTGTACATAAACTAAGAATGGATTGTCATCATAATACATTTTAAGCAAGCTGGTTGCAACAGACATGAAAACATGTTGTTGAAATGGTAGAAATTTGACTCTTTGACTTGGAGGGGAGGACGATGGTTGAGATGGGACTGCCCAGACCTGCTTCAGCACGGTATATTGCGGAGGGAGGTCCTATATAAATGTATGCATGACTGGTGTTGCTCTAATATTCCACAGTTATTTTTCTAGCAAATGTCAAACTAAATTGAAGATTTCTAAGGTTAAAGGTCAAGATCATATGGTATAATCAAAGATTGCGGAAGTGATGTAAAATAATATGGCGGTTCGAGGGGACCAAATAATCATCAGACTACTAAATAGAAGTGGAATGTCAGAGCATGAATACAACGTAAGAGGGTGGGTGGAGCACAGGTAACTAAATAGTGGTGGCAAAATTAAGAAGGAATGATAGAAAATGAAAGGAAGGTGATTAAGAAAAAAAAAACGAAATCAAAGATGGTGAACATGACACGACAGGACACGAGAGAGTGTTTGTTTCGATAACTCGCCTGGTGTCTAAATCGAGAAATGAGCACCACTTAGGCAATGAAAATACAATCCAATATAGAGGTCGCCGACATCACCACTTATACTTAAAAAAAAAAAAAAATGGCTGCCACCTGGTGGCTAAATTATCAGTTTGGCTGGTCGATAAATCGATAAAATAGCACTAACTAGGTGTTGAAATGAAAACATGAAATCCAAGATGGTGGCATCCAGCAATGTATGAACAAATGACAAACGAAAAAATCAAAGATGGCTGCATACAATTGAATGGTTATGGGTGGTGGCTTACTGACTAAATAACCAATGAGAAACATTGGAAGGGGATAGGAATGTTAAGACAATGTGATTGATTAGTTGGGATGGAGACCTGCCGACTAAACAGACAATAGCAATTGCCGAGGGTCAATTGTCTGCTGGACATGGTTCTGTAGGGGATCTCTGGAAATGTAAGTTTCTAAAAATAATATTTTAAAATAATATCTAATAAAGTTTTTTTTATATAAATTGTTTATTAGTTTTTTGTTACTTTTTTATTTTAATAACATTTTCAAATACTTTTGTAAATTTTTTCAATAATTTTTTTGGGATTTTTGACAATTTTTTGGGTTCAATTTCAAAGGTCACCGGTCAATGTCAAGGTTAAGGTCACCTGGATCGAATATGGTGGTAGTAAGTAGTCAGTACTGTATTATTCTCGCTGACTTTTATGAATTTATTAAATTTTTAAGAAATTTATTTAGTTTTTCTATTAGGGGCATCCAAAGTCACGGTTATACAGTAAAGGTAATGGGTAAAGGTCAAGGTGACCTGGGTCCAACATGGTGGTTGGGTGACGTCATAACATAATGGCTGGTCGGTTCTAGTCTCTCGTCCCCTCTAAGCCAAAACATTCGAAATTGAAATATTGTATAACAATATTTAAATCAATTTAAAAAATATTAGTATATTGAAAAACATTTTTTTGTAGTAACGCCTATAAAACCAATGTGGCCTCCACTGCTCTGCCCTCGAAAACTATTCCCCAAATCCTCCCGATGGATA